>ML133384.1:62040-177040 GCA_003864495.1 Nemopilema nomurai | reverse complement strand
ACCTCCAGCCATAACTCCAACGGAGTAAATGTGACCAAGGATGACCCACATCATGCTCAACGTCCGTATGCCGTTTATTGAAAGGATGGCATCCTTTGGGGTGCTAGTGCTCAGGATCGCTTTGGCATTTTTTCTCATTGAGAAGCACATATACCATGACAAGTGCTTTTTCCATTTAGCGAGGACATTCTTATCCACAAGGGAAGTCTTTTCCAAGATGTCGGTGTGCGGCATGTTTGGTTCATCGTCAACTTCGCTAAGGTGGCCACGAGCCTTTGATTCCAAGTCACTCACAGCGGCATTGTGATAAATAGGCAAATTTACTTGCTCTTTTGAAGGGTAACAGAATGACTCTAGGAGGTCAAAGACTAACTCAAAAACCGTTCCTAATAAGCAGAGCCCAGCCAAGATACCGCATATGGTCCTGGAAAAAGAAGATAGACAAGGATAAGAGAGGAAACAGGCTCATAGTTCAGTCTCTACAAGGTAATACTGCTTCTGGCCAAAATGTTTTTGAAACTACTCATTCATGATAATCAAGCGGACGGAAGGACAGAAACAGAAAGGTTGGTTTGGAGAAAACTAACAGTAAACGAGAACATTGATGTAGAGTGAATCGGAAGAACTCAGTAGGTAAACGCACAATGTAACGAGAGTGCCAGTGGAGTACTTGCGATGCCTGTCTTCACAAATGGCTGGACCTTCGTAAGGAGGAACCGCTTCTGATGGGAAATGTGAACTTTGCTTCTATTATTCCTTTATAACCTGCAATCATTAACAGACAATGTTTCAGCCACAAACGAGGTCTAAATAGAGGATTGAGGCATAAAAAGAAGAAAACTATTTGTTCATTCAAATGAAAAGCATTTGTGATTTCGACTTTCAGCCCAAAGTACGTCCTGTTTTACACTCTCTCTATTGTGCATACTCGTCTCTTCTTAGGTTGAAACCATGATAAGTGCTTGGAGATAGGCACAGGTGAAACTGCACAGCACGAGGTATTTAGTAAAAGAGCAGCGAGCCTAGCCTTTGTATATCCTCTTGAACTCTGGAAACTATTCTTAAATCAATAAAGTTACACCATTGGAAATCTCTGGTCTCCAGTTTGTGGTAGACGTGCAATTTGTTTCAGAGTATTCGCCAGTCGCTCCAGTAGAATATCAGACATGAAATAAAAGAATACATGAAAACAAAAGCAAGAATAAGTTACAAACTTTTAAAAGGAAATGACTCACTGATGTTTAAAGGAATGTATGACAAAATCTGGCGAATTTCTTGAGGTGCGCAAATTTCTGGTACGCAAGTGCCCATTACACCATGTTGCTTTAGCAAAGAAACAAAAGAAAAAGTAAAACACCCCCAAGAAAATATAGACTACCCAAACGATAAAACTTCAGAATATGAGATCTTCTACACTCTATATCATTTTCAGTCTAGCTACAGCAGCAGGATGTTCAAAAAATGCTTCACTGGAACCCATTTTCTGATTCATTTTGACACCCATGTTTTGGCATGGACATGTTTTTGCATGGACATGTTTTTGCATGGACATGTTTTTGCATGGACGTTTTTGCATGGACGTTTCTGCATGGACATGTTTTTGCAAGGACATGTTTTTGCATGGACATGTTTTTGCATGGACATGTTTTTGCATGGACATGTTTTTGCATGGACGTTTTTGCATGGACGTTTCTGCATGGACATGTTTTTGCAAGGACATGTTTTTGCATGGACATGTTTTTGTATGGACATGTTTTTGCATGGACATGTTTTTGCACGGACATGTTTTTGCAAGGACATGTTTTTGCATGGACATGTTTTTGTATGGACATGTTTTTGCAAGGACATGTTTTTGCATGGACATGTTTTTGCATGGACGTTTCTGCATGGACATGTTTTTGCATGGACGTTTCTGCATGGACATGTTTTTGCATGGACATGTTTTTGCATGCAGTTTGACATTCATCCTGCGAACCATACAGAATTGCTTTTGTAGATTCTACATTCCAGCTTATATTAACGAACACCAAATAAGATTATACTACCCACATCTACTCAAAGCGATGGGAATTAAAAGTGATGTGAATTGAACAGAACCCCTTATCATGAAGTTTATTTATAAGAAACTTAGTGTCAGTGGCAAACCCATAATCTCCTATAACATTCAGTCAAACCTTAGGCAAATTAGAAAAAGGAAAGAAGGTAAAAAGAAATGCAACCGCTTGCAGGAGAAAATAGGTACATGCCAAGTGAAAAGAAACAAAAACGAGAACATTAAAATAAAAGAATAGCATCATTCCACTCACATCTAGGGCCTTTTTTCCATAAAAATACATTGCCAACTGAAATCCTGCAAGACAGTACTTGGATTCTGGTGCCTGTTCGCATTCAGAGAATGACCCCGGCCAAAAAAAGTTTCCCTGGAATATTCCACTTCCTGGTTTCCCCATTGAATCCAGATCTGTATTGAGATAAACGTCGTTTTAAATGAGATTCAAAAGCATTATAAATAGACATTTAACTCATTTATTTCAAATTTATTTCCCCACAAATGTCATCCTGTCGAATCTTTATGTGACTGGCATGCACACGCTATCAAACAGAATTGTTCTACACCCTGACAAAACTAAGGTTACGCATTGAATTAACAAGCTAATTTATACTTACTGGAGAGACCTTTTGCTGTTGCTTCAAGCACTTACTGTAAATCCTCTTTTTAGCCCCCTAATTGGGGGGGGGGGGGTAATTTTTCTCAGCACTTCAAAAGGGGGTTTATAAGAGAAGGAGGACTAAGTTGAGAGGGGGCTTAATTAATATTCCGTAATAAAAACAATTCTCAGTGTAGAGGTTTCTACATAAAAATGTTGTTATCATCATATTCTTCATCATCAATCATTAACTGTATAAATTCTTCTTGGGCCGTGTCGTCTTCAGAGATGAAACATTGAAAAGGGTCGACTTTATCCATCCGATTATCAACGGCCTGTTATTTTGGCATCACATAATTTTTTTTTGGGGGGGGGGCCTAAATTGAGAGAGGAGGCTTATTTCATTTTTTCATCTAAAGGGGGCTAAGAAGAGAGGGGGCTTAATGGACAGGGGGCTTAAAAGATAATTTACGGTATCTTTTAAACTGAATAGGAATCAGTGTAAAAGTTAGAGAGACTGAGCCTCGTAATACGCTTGAAAATGTATTGCAAACAGCCATGCACAAGCAAAACCATTTGAACAAGTGCTTTGCGGTACAAAACTTCACAATGGCTAGAAAAAGCGGAACTGGTTTTTGCATACTTAAATTTTTTCGTCCGACACTTCTCAGAGTATGCAAATGTTAGACGAAAAAAGTACTTTAAGTATGCAAAAACTAGTTCCGCTTTTTCTAGCCATTGCAAAACCATTTCTGCGAAAAGAACCACTTTCTTCAGATTCACTGCGTATTCTTGGGCATATTTCGTGACAATACACACCAACTTTCGGCAACAAGGTTGCAAATTGCAATATTGCCTTCAACAAGAGATGCAAGTAGCTATACTCCTGGTATTGCTACTAACATTTTGGATAGATATTCGTGTTCTGATATTCGTGTCAAAAGACATTTTGAGAATTCAGGGGCGATTATGAATCCAAATAAAAGGAGTGACTTAAGTAAATTTACTACGTATATAGAGACATGTCTCAAGGAAATTATGGAGATCTTATCCAGGGTGCATGATGAAACAGAAGACTAGGTATTGAAGATTTCATTCAACCACAACTGTCTTAATCAAGATCAAAGATGAAATTCTAAGGAACAAGTCTTGTCACATCACTTATACACGCAGATCCTAGTAAAGCATTTAATACAGTTGACCACAAGAAATTGCTTGAAAACTATCAAAGCATGGTTTAGCTTTGCACTCAGTATTCTGGTTCCACCGTTATCTATCATTTAGAGTTTAACATGTTGAGGTGAATAACACGCATTCTTATGAATCAGGGGTCTTTTAATGTTGTGTTCCACAACGATCTATTCTAGGCCCAGTCTATTATGACTTACCGTTAGCACTTGCAGAAAAAACCAGGCCTTCTCAATTTCTAATCAATCTTCATGAATATGCTGTGCATGCACCTACATATCTGATTCACTGGAAGAGCAGATTCAGGATGATGTTCAAATTCAAATGGGATGACCTACTCACAGTAGGTTGAAAGCCAATCGAGACAATGATGCAGAGTGACTTACTCACATTAATTATATGCTGCTTGCATGCATTAGATGCATTCGTTTCGACGTTGAATGACCAAGAGACATCAATCCGAGTTCATGATGTAACATAATATGACAAAGCATCGCGGGTAGGAAATTCCTCTAGAGTGGGAAGGATCTAAGTTGTGTAAGGGGGAGCAGGAAAAATCTACCGGGAAATTGACATTACGTTACTATTTGGCAACAGTGGGGAGGGGGCAGTTGATAACAAGGGCACCGATAACATTTTCAGCAATTTGTTTGAGTTTTTTTCATTTGACGATTTCAGACTTTTACTTCTGATAAAAAGGACCTCTATTGAAGTTCTATGAAGATTATTTCAAGCAATTGCATAAAAGCAGTACTATATGACTTAAACATAACTCAAGGTATCTATTTTCAGATTTCGTATGGCGAGAATTCTTAGTTTGTCCAGATTTTATATGTCGAGAATTCTTCCTCCTGAATACATATCTAGGTAACTTCAAGCGATTTTTTAAGCAAGCATTATTGCGCAACAAAGGTTTCAACTGCTAATAGGGCGGTGCCAGGAGGCTTCTTTTCTCTTCAAGAGAAATATAAAAGATAAGTTTTTGAAAAGGGCACAAACTTTCAAGTAGGGGCGCCATACCAGCTTCAACTGCAGTCGCCCCCTCTATATCCGCCACTGTTCCATGGCCAACGAAGTGTTTATTTTAGAGTTGTCTTATGAGCTTATTCATTCAGTATTTCCAAAGAGCCATTTATGGCCAGAACCAAATTGTGTGATCACTGCCGCGAACGGGCACATAATACTGCATTTTGCTTTCAATGTTGGTACTTGAGGGCTTGTTTTCGAAATGATTTCTGCTTATTTGTACAGATTGCAGAGTAAAATGTAAATTGAGTTGGAAAACGCATGCACCAAAGCAGAATTAAACAAATAGTGAGTGGGAACAATGTTGATTCGGCAGACTTTAATTTGGTGCGGAACCACAGAAATGACCAAGCTGCACCTCAATTCAGCGTAACCAACGAACTAATTCTAAAGATAATGAGCCATTCAATAATGAATTACAAATAATGAAAAGTGCACGTGTGTTCAAAATAATGCTAGCCTAAGCATGGTTATATTTAGCAATTACACTTCACTTTCCTTGTATACGTAGCAAATTGGTTATTGCATAACACCTTAGGGAATCCCCTTGTGTCTCGAATTTTCTGTCTTCGTGACGCAGCACCACGCGGCGTTACGCAGCATTCCATCCTTTTGTTGCCGGATTACCCCTTGAAATCGTAATACGATTTTTACTATAAATCATCTAGAGTTTTTTAGTGGAGGCGGGAATTCTTTTGAATTACAGTCAGAGCCTTAAACGTGATTGGAACATTCCCCACACGTGACAATGTGTGTGAAAATTATGAAAAGATTCTAAAGATAGTGAGTGACTCACACACTCGAAGTACGAGAAACATTGAAAATATGGCTTTAGCATACTGAAGTACTTTTTATAAATTGCCAGTTTTGACCGAAAGGCAGTAGCGAACTGTGAGAAGAGCACATGATTGCATGTATAACTACCAATCAGTGTCCACTCCACGGTCTAAGTGAATATACATACTCTTTAGCCTGGTTTTCATATCATCGCAAGCATGGCAAGAATTTTCATACAAATCTATGTGATCCTTGCGTTTTTTGCGACCCAGCGATCATATGGAAACCAGGCTCTTATGTTTATATAGAATAGATTTTGCATAGAAATGTAAGCAAATTTCAAATCTACACGCTAAAAAACACGCTTGCCCAATAATACGACAATTGTCACCAGTGTGGGTTTTGGCACAATCTGGATTTTCTGAAAGCTGTTGCTCTACAATAGAACTATATTTAATTTGGGCATTGCCTGTTTTGCAATTTTGAGGTGGCTACTCTCTTTTTGCAAGGGTTTTATCCTTATTTCAGTTGAACATGCAGTTCAATCTGTTTTTCAAAACTTTCGGGTCGAACAAAGAGCCGCGGCCGCATAGTTCAAGGCCGGAAGCCTTCGGAAACACAATTGCAAAGGGAATCAATTGTTAGGGGTGACCCGAAGAGACTGAGATCAAAGATTTTGCAACATCGGCAATATTCAGACTTTATCAATTGACTTACCCTTTTTCCATTTTTTCCGAATTTCAACAATAAATAACTTGGTAATTTAAGAACAACTTGGTGTGTGGGTGATCTACCGTCAATGTTGCCTTTTTTTGATAGAAGGATGAATTGGGGGGAGGGGGTGTTAATTTCAAATGTTTCAGGAGCTAGAAACAGGCTGTTCAGCCGTCTGACAACAAATAACCCTCTCGTGTAATAAAACTGGTAGCAAAAGGAGATTCAGCCCTTTCACTTTTTATGCTAGGGAGGCGCGCCGTTGCAAAAGTGTGAAGAAAATAGGAAGCCTTCTCCTGCGAAAATCTTTTAAGACCACGTCCTTATGAATGCTGGAAAACGGCTCCTTTTATATTTGCATCACAATTCGTCACAACGTTACAACGAAAATATTTGCATCACAATTCCTCTCAAGTTTTCATTTCTGTATTTTTCAGGTGAGAAATTTCTATGTTAAAAAACTGTTTTTCAAAGACGCGAGTAGACGCATACATATCACAAGATTAATTAACTGTGTTCATTCACCAAAAAAGGCTATAAAGGCTATCGAGGGGTCACGTCAAACACAGTCAAGCACTCATGTGTTTAAAGTGTTACCTAACATGAAATGTAATATGCCTGAGAATTTCCCTTGTTAGTTTGAGATGCATGTTGAAATATTTACTCAAATTTTTTCAGCGTCCCCCATCGATCCGCCCCTGTGTAACTGATTATGAATTATTTATTTATTTATTTATTTATTTTTTCAACTGCGATAAGCGTGGGTCCCTTTATATGGTAGTGATAACTTTGCTCTAGTAACAGGGAATATTTTTGGTCTAAAGATTTAGTAAGAACCTTCGCAACAGAAAGAGATTGCTTTGACATGAAAGCACCATAGATCTTACATGTAAGTATGGCAGGCGAACACCTTGTGTGGTAACTCAATGCACCCCTCAAAATCGGAAAGACATATTTCGTATTAAAAAATTGCATTGCCCAAGCTTGCAAAAAAACAGCTTTAGATTAGTATTTCCCTTGCAAAATCAATTGATGTAGTGAATAGTGAATTTTTCACCTTCGACTCCCCATTACTCGGAAACACCTCCCACGCCTGATCAACATCCAGCTTCGAATTATAAGCCAAAAACCACACACAAAAATGTCATCCAATAAATTGCCCATTTTTGTTGCAATGCTTCCTCTTCTGCTAATGGTCTATTCGATTGATTCCCTTTGCAATTGTGTTTCCGAAGGCTTCCGGCCTTGAACTATGCGGCCGCGGCTCTTTGTTCGACTCGTTTACACTGGGTTGAAGGTAAACAGTAATGGCCGACAGCTGATCGACGGTACGAGTGAAATATAATTTCGCTATAACTTTTCGAAAATTTAACCTATAAACCTGCCGATGGTCTCATATTAATAGGCACATATAATGCTATCGTTTGGTGTATAATTTATCTATGTAGGACCTGTGGATCATGGAGATGTACGATACTGCATTAGCGTGCGCAATCGCAGCTAAAAGAGTAAGTTCACGGGGATGGCCTTCAACACAACAAAAGACAATTATTTTGCAAATAAGAAAAACTTACATCCTAGCAGCAGCGGAAATCCGGTTGGCGAAGTGACCAGTGACAAAAGTTTCTGAATGCAAGCTGACGACGTTTTGGAGGCAGCTCCGAGACGGCCTAATGTTGCTTGGAGAAGCTCGACATTTCTAAAATACCTTGCAAAGGCAGCCAAATTCTTTTTAACAACTGCATCATTTGGCAGAGAGTTTTCTGAGCCACGTGCGACTCCAAGCAGCCCAAGGCATAGCAAAATGAACGCCTGCGACACCATGACCCTTCCAAACGGGACTAGCTATTTTGACTATATTGGCCGCGGTCAAAGTGCATTGGGATTTTCTCGGTCACATTGCCGAGCACCGATGATTTTCGGGATTTGTATCAAGAGCACAGTTTTCTGCAATGGCGGATTTTCGTCTCCGCTGTAAGCTCGGCATCTTATTTTTTATATAAGCAATATTTTTGTACTTGTGAATCATTTTTCGGGTAAGAATGAATGTTATTGGTAATGCAGTTTGTCTAGTTGTCAAAATCAATTCCAGAATTCCTTTGTGGACCCAAGGTTTGACAATGGGAGTTTTCAACTTGCTTTAGGACTGCTTTCAGAATAGACTGAAATTTATGTCAGTAGAGGTTTTCCTATAAAGAAATGATTGAAATGACTTTCTTCATGGCAAAGCTTGTTGTTAGTGTTTGCAAAACGCTATGAACCATTAGCAAGACGCTACCTGTAATATTTGTTATCATAACTGTTTGGTCACCATGATCGATGTTGTTTATAAATTCAACAAACCCAATGGATCTCCCTGTTCTTGGCCAAATCTCCTGGTTTTTCTCAGCAACAAAATATGAAATCTTAAAGTTTTGACATTTCTATGTTGACAGGTCTGTTATCTGCTGTTTTATGTTGGATCCAGTTAGATGCAGGGACCCAACGTAGCTTAAGCCCTAAAATGGCGCTGAAAAGCAACCTCAGCATTAACCAGCCTGAGTTGGAAACTCACCAAGATTAGTAATGAATTCAAAATTTCTTAATATGATGCACATACATTTCCTGCTGTGAATATGTGAATACTAATCACTATAAATATTTATGTTGAAATATTTATATATATAAATATCTAATGCCTTTTTGAATTTTGAAAGCTCATTTCATATGCTTCATTCTGAAAAATTTTGAAAACTCATTTCAAGAATATAACAACACATTGTTCTTATATTGAAAGGGCATACAGAAAAAAGTTGGTGGATGTGTTATTTTGTCTTTTTAAAGGTTTTTGTTGAAGCCATCATAAAAGGCCCATGATTCCTTATACCTTATTAATGCAGTATAATGTGACATGGATGCACTCCACAATGTAGTTCCAACAAGATTATACCTAAAAGGTAATCAAAATGAAGTTTTTAAAAGGCCTACTCAAGCATTTAAAGGTTATTGTTTAAAGTTGATTCTGTGACTCAATTTAAATAAGATGAATGAAAAAGACTGCAAATGCACATTTCCAGATAAGGAAATCAGCAAAAAAGTCCCATTTTGACAAATATGGCTTTTAATTTTGGACATGTTCAAATGCATTGACAGAGTTACCTGACCAAGTTTGCTACTCTGTTTTGATATTTTAAGGGGTCTTCTTGAGATCACCTAATCGAGAAGCCATAAAAAATGACAAAATGTGATACAATTGTCTCAAAACAAACCCTTGTCCATTTAACCTTTGGCTGATCCACATTGGGATATTTTCAAATGGTAGATTGCCATTTTTGCTCGGAAGGTCAACTTGTATTGGTAACA
Organism: Nemopilema nomurai; assembly: GCA_003864495.1. Taxonomy (NCBI): domain Eukaryota; kingdom Metazoa; phylum Cnidaria; class Scyphozoa; order Rhizostomeae; family Rhizostomatidae; genus Nemopilema; species Nemopilema nomurai. The sequence goes on along the minus strand of ML133384.1, from coordinate 167,345 downwards.
GTGGAGGAATATCACACTTGATAAAACTTTCACCTTTGCAGTAAAACTTTATTCCACTAGAAAAGAAATAAATCACTGTCAATATGTGAAATATGTTTTTTACAATAAACTCACCGACCTGTATATGAATATTATAAATTTTGATATGATTGAAAATCTTTTTCACCTTGCATATTCAAAACTCTTTTTAACCATGTAGGAGTTTGCATTAATTCTTCCCATGAGCAGCCAAGTCAAATCTGCTTTCTATCTGAACCTCTTCAAAATGTATAGAAACCAAACTTCTTTTGCAAGGACCAGTAACTGCTTCTTTAAGCTTTCTAGAAGTATGCTTCTATAGGTCTAGCTAGGTCCAAACATAGAAGGAAAGTTATAGACAATTTGTTATTATCAGAGTATCTCTTAGGTATTATTTTAATATTCTCTTTAATCCTTAATTAGTTTCATCAGTTTTTGGAAACCTATTTTTTTCCGGTGTCTGTATTGAGCTGCTCACTTGGAAATTTAGGTTCGATTGGAAATGACTCTCCTTGCATTTTTCGTCCACAACGTGATAGGGAATCATTCCAAAGCCATTCATTGACAAAAGATGCTACATCATCTGCTAAGTACGTCGTCGAGCCAGGCAAACGGGGAAAAGCTTGAATGTCTGTGCAGTACACCTTGGGGCATGCTTGAAGTGGAACTAATGAAATGCTCATAGGCAATGGTATCGCTGACCTGTCCGCGTTGAAGGCAGCCTTCGCTTTATTCTGTTCAGGACGGCTTTCGGACGCATTTTCTGGCTTGACCAGATCTCCCGTCACTCCGCCATTTTCGTTGGTATGATTTTCTCGCAAAAAAGTTGAAGAAATCTTATTCTGGTATTCGCCTCTTATCGAGTGCGAACCGGTCTCGTTTCGCGGTTTTCGGCCGAGAACTGATATTTGACCGCGGCCAATGTATGTCAAAATAGCGAGTCCCTTTCCAAACGTCATGGCCAGCTCGACGGTGGTCAGTTTCAGGGGTGGCGCCAGGGGAGGGCTAAGGGGGGCTACAGCCCCCCGTCGGAGTAGGCTAGCCCTCCTATCGGAGCAAAATGACCGATTTGTCGGAGCAAACTTTGAAAAAAAATTTATTTCATAACTTTGGGAATAAAATCTTAAGATCTTTCTTCTGACAGGAGGGAAAGTTTGTTTTTTATATTGAGGCTGATTATCTTCACTTGATTTGGGGAATATGTATATTACGTTGCACAAATGTTTAACCTTGGTTACCTAAATAGCACCTTATACTTCGTCAAGTTTATGCACCCAAATGAATAGAGATCGAGAGCTTGCCGCTCATCCTTCTTGTTGGTTTTTATCGTCATTTAAACGCGTTGCTAATAACGTTGCCACAGTCAGGGACGGATCCAGCGTTTGAGTTTGGGGAGGGCCATTTAAGAAAGAAAAGGGGGGCTGGAAAAATTTTTCGTAGACACGCCCTTCAAAACTTAAAGAATGTTGGTAACGCCGTTTTTCTACCAAAAAACTTCATAACAAGCTTAACTCTCTCTTTCTCAGAGGACTAAAAAAATTAGATGAATTCATTACTGTGACAAATATCCAAACAAAATAATAAAATAATCATATTGACAGGATGTCACAATGTAAGTAACAACTGTACCATTTGTTGGTAGTCAGCAGTTGATTTTGAGCTTAAGATTATTCTTAAATTATTTCTTGCCCAACACAAGGTGTAAGTAAATTCGCCTTACGATCAAAGAAAAATGTCAAATCATTTTTGATATGTCGCTTCATCATTAAGAACAAGAACAAACCAAAACAAAAATATTGATATTAAAATGTAACACCTTATGATACTAAAATGGTGCTAATACAAAGGCATTATTTCAATCCTGTGAAAATTCTTTTGCATTGGAAAAAAACATCGATTAAAAAATTTTTTAGTCTTGATGAAGGTTGAGACTGGCATCATTCTTAAATTGTTATTCTGTTGAGCAATTTTGAACCTGAATGTAGGTCGACAGTCGATAAGAACATCTTTAGCAACATGCATAACTCTTAGAGATCGTACCATCTTTATCATTCTTGCGAAGTTTTAGGGTTTTCCTTAGATTCAAAAGCTGCATGCAAACTAATCCAGATTTGTGTTCAAACGGATTCAATACTGTTTGATCCAAAGTCGTTTAATTTGGTCAATGATGAATCACATCTTTTGATTTCCCTTCAAATAGACTGCAAAAGTGTACTGGCATTATTTTGCTTTTCCCGGAATAATGTTTGGCATCAAAAAAGCTGCATAAAGTCTTCCGAATGAAATCAAAATCAAATGGGCAAGGGCGCAAATTGTCAAAAATCTGTCCCGTTTCGAGGTTTTCTGAAAAATAATGCAATTTAACTGCTAGTTTTTCCTTTTTGAAGCAATTTGAAAAGTGACAATAAAAATCAACTTTTTAAACAATTGACGGAAGAAATTGTTTTATCCTTTCATTGACTTTAGTCTATTTTTAGCAACATTGCCTTCTTTTAAGATCAACTTTTTTGTGCAAAAAGTTAGGCTTTCGTCGAAAAATCACGGTCCCTTGAAAGTTCAGCTCCCTTAAAGTGAAATGGATTTGCGTCCCTGCGAGAGGGGTTCAGGCCCCAAGTCCCACGTATTCTGCGCTAATGGGTTGAACCATAGTCATAAGAGAGAGATAGTCTGGAAGCGAACAATGCGCTATTGTTCTAGCTCTTTGATATAGATTTTCCTAGCGCCCGGACCTCCCAAGGTGCACACGTTTTGTGCGTCGTGTTGTTTTGTGGTGTATGGTGTATGGTTTTAATTGCCTTCCGAGTATGTTCGCAGTTTTTCCAAATGCCTGAAGCAAATTGTTCGATCTTTGGATGTTCAACATCAAGAAGAAATAAAGGGCTTAGTATTTTTAAGATTCCTTTGCCAAATAGCGAAACCAACAAGAATTGGAGAAGTGAATTGATTAACGCAGGGGAGTAACTTAGCATTTTTCTTTGCGGGGGTGTTCATAAGATTTCGCCCGACATTTTCGCCACTGCCCAACTAAAATGTTATCAGTTCTGTTTTGGGAGAAGCCTTCGTGGTATTCCTTCCATGTTTTAAAACATTTATGAAATTTGTTGTTAATGTAATTTTCTGAGATTTTATGTATTTTTGTTTCGTTTTGTATTGGCCTTTGAACCATAAGTCAATGCCTTGCTGTTCAAATGTCAATCAGTGTTTATTATAAGATCAATTCACGAGTAGACAAGCTGCAGTTCAGTCGTGTTAACTTCTTTTCGTAAAATATTGTAATGGCAACTAGAATAGGCGACTGTTAACAGCAGATGATTTTATCAAAGTGCCTTCGAAAATAAGCCATTGGGTTTCGTCGTCCAGACACTGGTAAAATTGTGGCATCCAGGATGGCTAGACCACTGATGCTGGTACTGGACTCATTTAAAATAATGATAAAAAATGTATTACTGGGTCGCAAAAAACCAACGCTAGTTTTCAAGAGTGGTTAGATAATAGGCATTTAGGCTGATGGAGTCACTCCAAATATTGATTTATTTAAAATATCGACAAAGAAGGACTAACGTTGTCACCAAAGATCGGGTCATTGATCAGAACCTCCAGCGTCAAATTGATAGAAACAAAATATATATTTGTGAAAGACACTTCTCCGAGGATCAGTTTTGGATTTGAAAGTAATATTTATGTTTTCTTTATCTATAACTGCTCAAAACTTTTGATATTGGCTTTTTGATCGGTTCTGTGTACAGTCTGCAGCAAGGCAGGATTTAAAATTTTATGTTTGCACGTTAATTTTTTTCGAGATGTACTTTCCCCCTTCTGGTTATGTTTACTTGGTTCTTTTGGCATGATTCTAAACCTCTAATATTTTGTATAAAACATCACAGGGAAATGCCCCACCGGGCTCTACGAGTTCCCCCACCACTGAAAAGAAAAATGCTACATTTGCCCCAAATGTCGGCCATTTTGTGGCCCTTAGAGATAAAAGTAACCGGTGTTTCAAAAGGTTGGTAACAAGTTTTTGGGCTCAATCGATGTTGGTAGAAATCTTTATATTACTATATTTCTCATTCATCCATCTTTTAACTCGATTCATTGCTCGATTTACCAAAATCTTAGTGTTTCCTTGCATTTTTCAACCTTACTCAGGCTGGGATATTGCCTTGAAATTAGTATATCACGTCGTGTCTCGTGTTTTGAGCCCATTCTTAGCATAATAGCCACCAGTGCTTACGGTTGCGTCATAGCTTGGAGGCAAAAGACTCAACCCTAAAATAGTTCAGTGTATATCACAATCTGAAGCCCCAACCCTAAGAGTTCTGTGTCATTCCCTACGTCATTTCTGGTAGTGTAAAAGTGTAACGGTTGGCTTGGTGTGTAATATGTTTCGTAATATCTCAGTTGCGTGTTAAAGTCGCATGTGTTGTTGAGTCATGTTGTCAGTTAACGCCATTCTAATGGCAATGTCGCATCCTGGGACACGCCAGGACCAGATACTCCGCTAGCCTCAATTTTGAACAACAGACCTACCGAACCATACCGTCGAGGTGGTGCACTACGAAAAACTTTCCTCTCACAGTGTTGATTAGTGTTGATGGTGGTAACGGCGCGTTGGTCGCAACCTGCTAACGTGGACCGTACATGATGATGATGAATATAGACAACATTGGAATAGAGTCTCCCTCGTGTGCTCCCAGTTTCGTTACATAAGTGTGGGCCCTTTAGAAAAATGCCCCACCAAAAATCCTTAAAAAATGCTCTGGTCTGCAGAGTATGGCACTTTTCGACGAGATCTCCCGTGTGCACGAGCAAAATGCCTGGTGTGCCGGTGTGCACCACCAAAAGTTTCTAGTGTGCTGCTGTGCACCAGCTTTTTCCCCTGTTGTGGTTACAAATTGTGAATTTGCATTTCACTTTAAAAATGCGAAAAAGCATTGCGTGCCTTTTTCTTTTGCCCCCCCCCCTTTCTTCTTTTTGTCTGGGTAATGTGGAAGACAACGTTTGCTCTCGGACTGTCACTTAAAACCTTTGCTATCAAGTCTTATGATTTAAAAAGCTGCCAACCTCCCAGTCCCAGATCTAGCATTATTAAATGAGTGAATATACAAAATCCTAGCCTTGCTATTCTCGATTTCGACCATAATTCAACAGCATCATCATTTGTGAACATAAATAATTTCTTCGAAAATCGCTCTCGCAAACTTGAGGGAAAGCATTCATCTTAAGAGATCTTTCTATTCGATGGCTTTGAGCTGTAGTGGATGAAGCTTTTGACGACTTACTTCATCGGCAAAATAGTTAGAAGAAGAAGATGTTTGTGCAGCACTGGACAAGGAAGATACGGGAGCGTCAGAGGAAGAAGTAACATGACGATGTTTTGAATTTGTGAGCCTTGATAGTCCGCGGCGTGACTTGCAGGCCTCCCACAGACCTTGCATTCGAAACCTGCAGGGTTTTCTTCGTCTTTTGTAACTTCTATGGCAATATCTTCAATCTGACAATTCAAACCCTCATCTTCTTCCGGAAATCCTTCGTTAATTAGGTACAAAATATCATCAAGTTCCTCGACAGGTAGAGATTCGTGTTTGTTAGCGGCCATAATCAGCCGGATTGTGCACCTTCGGGTTGTTGATGTTGCTGGTTCAACCTCGAGGCGCGTACAATCGCAAAAAACAATAGGCCATTGTTCGCTTCCAGACTATCTCTCTCTTGTGACTATGGTTGAACGCTTGCATTTTAGCTTCTCGTTTCCAAAGCAAAATCCCCAATAAAGGTTTTAGGTAAATTTTTAACGTAAAATCTTCTGGGCAAAAATGAGTAGCTCTGATTGTCTGATGAAATATATGATTTTCGGGCTGGACATAGCAAGAATTTTTGCTCTGATTTGCTTATTTTTTAAAAAAAATTTTCGGATAGATTAAATATCAGATGAGATCTCTGATTTCCGCAAAATCATTCAATCAAAGCACACATATGTTTTTTTAGTGCCACCTAGCATGAAGTGTAATATGTGGGAGACGTTGCTTGTTAGTTTGATATACAATTTGAAGTATTTATTCAAATTTTTCGATTGAAAATCATGCCGTTTGGGAGGGGGGGGGGGGGGGGGGGGTGGTACACTGGCCAAAGTTCGATTACTGTCGCTAGTAGCATCTACCATGGCTCTGTCACGCTTTTTTCGGATTTTTATGACTTCATTCATTTAATCAAATTTTTACTTATGATTAGGATTCGTTTTACTCAGTTAACCTAAATCTCGTGTTATTCAAATCTTGTTATTCTTATATTTGACCGGTTAGCTTTAATTCGTAGTTTCCGCTAGTTTTCTAACATATTCTAACATATTATTCTTCGATTATCGCCACGCGATCAACTGAAAAGCTGCCTCGTAACAGCTCTGGTACGGAAACAGTTAGACTCCTCGTCGGAAGCATCAACCCCCCTGTCGGAACTATTCTGACGCCACCCCTGGTCAGTTTCTTGGCTTCCTGCTGATGACTGGATCCAAACACATAGCTGTCTACCTATCAAATGTCAATGTTACTACCTTTCGCGGATGATTCTCATTTGCGGAACCAGCATCAAATTTATTCAAATTTTTGTTCGGGGAAAATCCTAGAAGTGATGGCTTGTCAAACTTAGGGCTCGTGAAATATTTTTGAGAACAGGCCCCGAAAATCAAATTTAGTTAGCAGTTATTCCCAAATACAACTCTCATTTAGGCTGGTATGAAAAGTAGTTAGGCGCGGTCAGGGCGGGCTCGGGTGAGAGGTGCTCCACCACGACGCCACGATAGGCGGCCAGCGCCCCGCATCAAGGTTATTTTTGTCTAACTGTTTTTTTAAATAATTTTCATAACTTTTTTGAAATTATTTATTTATAATTAGACGTCAAAATGGGAAGTTTCGTAAGTAAGGATAGGGGGAGAAAAAGAAGATCAACATTCTAAAGTTAAAAAGTTTATGACACAAAGGGGACCTACCTGAAATTATAAGATTGGTGACTCCGTCTTCGAAAATATTGGACATAGAACCAATAAGTGAATATTTGGAAACAAGTCCAGAATGTGTTAGAGATGTGGATAAATTTTCCGCCACTCCATTGCAAAGGATTGTTATGTATATAGACGACATTTATAGGTCGCGTTGGCTTGAACACAAAAGTGTTTTGGATCTTTTTTTAAGAAAAAGGACAGATGTGAACGCAAAGGATATATCAGGAAAGAGTCCATCGTCGGTTGCTCCGAGACATGGACAAATTAATGTAATGCTTTTTTTGATACACCGTGAAAGTGATGTTAATGTACAGGATTTTCAAGGAAACACTATTTTACAATTAATCCTAAATTCCGACGTGAAATCGGTTACATTATTTCACAAACATGGGGTTGTTTTGGTTGAAAAAAACAGGATTTGTCTGGTTTTACACCTTTAAATTTGATAACATTTAATGTAGTACAAACGTCTTTTGAAAACAAAAACAAAATGGAAGAAATGTTGACAACTCCAGTTGTAGAATTTAAAAAGAAAAGGGAATATCGGAAATATCTTAACTAAACTCGAAAGTAAATTATCAGCATAATATTTGATTTTATTACTAAAATAAGAAAACAAATTAAAAACAATTAGTTGTGCTCCTTCATGTCTAAACAATATGAAGTTGCCAATTATCAATATGAAGCTGCCAATTATCAATATGAAGTTGCCAATTATCAATATGAAGTTGCCAATTACCAATATGAAGTTGCCAATTATCAATATGAAGTTGCCAATTATCAATATGAAGTTGCCAATTACCAATATGAAGTTGCCAATTTTCAATATGAAGTTGCCAATTATCTTTTATCAATTATCAATTATCTGCATGCATTATTAAAAAACATGTGCAGAAGAGGGTATTATGATAAAAACTTTTGATGTGTAAGTAAGAAATTCGGAGAATGTTGATGAGCTCGCAACCGAGATGAGGAAAATGTTTTCACATGACAAGTTTTTGCATATCAAATTTATGAAATTCTCATGATGTCTTGGAAAGGGAGTTGTAATATCAGTTCATACAGATTATACAAAATTTGACTAAAAAGGAACACTGTTGTAGTGTGCAGAGAAAGATAATGAAAAAATGATTGCCATTTCTCCATCTAAACAAACACAAGCAAAAGAAAATGCAGAATTAGAAAAAGCACTAAAAATGAAACGCCTTTTTAAATCAACTAGCAGAACAGGCTAATAAAATATCCGCCAAAGGGAATTCGCAAAGCATAGAAACGTTAGATCAGAAACTGAAATTGTCGTCATTACCTAGATGGGATAGAAAAAAATTAATTCAGTTTTGTAGAGAAAACAATACGAAAACAAACATAAAAGACAGGAGTGATGAGGAAAGTGAATTCGATAGTGACGAAGATGACAGGCAAATGTAACAAAGGAAAAACAAGGCAAACTAACAAATCCCCAAACTTTATTAAAATGGAACAAAGTCAGTTGAAAAAATTAGAAGACACACATTTCCATTGCTTGTAACCTTTTATTGCACAAATTTATTAGTAATTTCTTTCATTTTAGTACTTATTTTATTTTCATTATAAAATTTTATTGTCAAACAACTTATCTACAAGAATGAAGTTTTAGTAAAAGCTTTGTTGGCTCTTTAACTAACGTCTTGTTTATTTGATAAATATATATATATAATTTCTCACCTCAATGTTTGTAGATGCGAGAAGTTAGGACAGCTTGTTTTTCTCTTCATAAACCCGAATGAATCCTTTAACTATCTACACAACTTTATAAAAACAGCTGAATAAATGGGATTGACTAAAACAAAGCGAATATAAATACAATAGAAATACTGGTTGTTGTTCGTAAGTGCAAATATATGGTTGATTAAATGCGAGTAAAATGTCGTTATATAAGATCACTATTAAGTCTTATTATACAACATTGAGTGGTTTATACAAAAACCCTCATTTCCTGGTTCTTTCGGAGGTTTAAAATTTTTTAGGAACACATAAGAAAAAAGATCTGATTTAGAACATCTAAAATTCGATGACATTAAATAATGGAGCGAGCAAGAAAGAACATAATACAAAAAAGATGCTACAAAAAGCATACACAAGAAATGTAAACTTATTTGCTCCAGATAAAATATAAGAAGGAGGTTTGATTGATATGAATAGGTACGCTAAACAAAATAAAGGAGTGAAATATTTGCTTTTATTGGTTGATCAATTAACAAAAACTTTCTATGTTGCGCCGTTATATAGGTCTGCAGATGATTCTAAATATAAAGAAGTCATGCATTTTTTGAAGCCTTTAAAGAAATATTTCGCAATACAATGGGTTGACTAAAAATAATCTTTACAGGTGAAGAAGGTAAGTTTGTAAATAGTTGTAGTTGTTACAAAACGAACATCATATCAAAGTTGAAGAAGAAAACAACCAAAGCTTCCATAGCAGAACAAGCTATAACAACTGTAAAAGCTTAAATAATTATTTACATAAATGAATCGGAAAATCCAAAATATATAACACATTTACAATCTTTCGTTAAATCAATAAACAAAAGCAAATAAAGAACTACCATAGTCGCTCCAAACGATACCGACGTAACAAATGTGCACAGTGTTTTTTTAATAAATTGAACCCTGAATACAAGCCGAAAAAAAACAAAAACTAATAGAGGAGAAAATGAAACAAAACAAGGACATTTTGTACTTCTGCGAATAAAACAAAACAAATTTGAATGTCAGTCTGCGCAAAAACGGACAAATGTAATTTACCAGGAAAGTAAAATGAACAATGAAGAAAACCCTATAACTATAAGCTAAAAGATTTAAATGAAACAGTTGGATTCAATATTTTACAGAAACGAATTAAATAAAATTTTATTTCCAACTTGGATAAAGGCTTAAGATAGAGAACAATTAAATATTCTCTCAAGCCGAACGGAAAATTAGTGGAAATAAAAGTAGAGAGAGTACAATACAGAAGCCATTTTCATACCAATACACAAAAGTACAATAAAAGAAATACCTTCAAGCATTTTTCTGAAATATTTGGAAGAAAAAAATTAATGAAATGGCTTTAGGACAAGGAAGTAGAAATGGAAAAATATGTTTTTTGGAGTATCAAACACAGATGATGATAAAAATAACAATAATTCTCATTTTATAATAAAGCCGTATGGAGGTATTTATTTTGACAGAAGATTCACGTGGGTTTTTTCGTTGACACAATGTTTGTTTACCCTTTAATGAAAACATGCATATTGCTGAAGACATTTGGCTTAATCGATTACGTTTATGCAAAAACAACATAACAGGAAGAGTAAAAGAAGAAATTTATTCGACAAATGGGTTAAAATTATTCAATCCTGAACACACAAAGTTGACGAGGAAACAAGAACGAATGATGATTCCTCAAAATTATGTATATGATGAAAAATGGAAACGGCTCTAAAAGAAGAACTTATAGACAAATTCGTTAGTTGTTTTATTCTGCATATTTACCTCGTATGTTCGATTTCAATCTGGACAATAAAAACAAATCCAAAAGGATGCGTTTGTTAATGCTAATATTACGATTGAAAAAAGTACAGATTTGGTAGCAGAAGTGAATGACATATTTGAGTTAGATTTCTTTCGAAAGTATGAAGATGGTGTTTTTTAGACTACATCCGACTGTTAACCCAAACGAATATGGTTATTTTGAGATACTATGGATGTCACGCACTTTGTATCTATTATTTGGTTTGAATAATTTGGAAAACACAACACACTTCCCTTAAAAAGCAAGCCCTTTCTTTTATGACAATCAAGCCAGTTTTAAATCAGTATCCAATTTGGTGATTTACTATGATTTACGGTGGTCATTTTTGCTGAAATACTACGCTCAACAAACGTAAACAATGTCAACAGAATTCAACCTGATGGGAAAAATTTGAATTAATACCTTGAACAGAAAAATTAGCATTCCATTTGAAAAGTTGAAAACTTTGAATACAATTTTAACAAAGGTGTTGACTTATTTCCAGCAATTCAAACATTTATTGAAGGAGAAAGGAGCAGCCTTCCGTTAAAACCACTTAATGTCGGAATAAAATAAATAGCAATTGTTTTCGAAGCAAAGAAGAAAACAACGATTACAGAAACTCTTGTAATCACTGTAGGCAAATTCTCAAGATATACTATTTTAAATGACATATCAAAAACACAATCAGGTGAACATGAAAAATTACAACAACTCGAAAGGAAATCAATAATATTTTCAGGTGTCTGTATACCAAATTCAATCAAACCTAAAAGCATTATAAAAAGTATTAAGTATCAGGGAAATAAGTTTTATATCCAAGATAAAAATTTAATTTTTACTAAAATAGATATAAATCGTAAAAATTCTAATGAATTTAATAAGCTTATATTAAATTGCTTAAAATTAGAACCTTCTACATTAAATCTTATAGAATTTCCACATAAAATAGATTTGTGTGTGTGTTGTAATCATTTGTAATAAGAAATGTATCGAAACCGTCAGTAGAGATTATTAAAAAATAAATCGTTCATATGTGAATCAATTGACGAGTTTCAAATGGAGTAACTGATTCATCACATAGACGAGATCCGATTCCATCTCATGACGATTCGTTTTTTATTTTAAATGTGATTCAGAAGGCAACTTAACATCAAGAGCTGATTACACAATACCACCTAGAGGAGAATGGTCTTTGATATTACAAAAAGTTACATTTTACTCAATAGTAATATGCTTCGTATTACCAACAGTAGAAACAACTAAAACAGCCCAAATTCCATCTTACGATTTATACCAAACTGAAATGCTACTAGCCAGCTTGAAACTTTATCCGGTAATAGATATGGAAATGTATGAACCAAACAATGAAAAATATAATTATGTTAAAAGCAGTGGTGGCTGACAGTGCTAATAATGCTAATACTTTATTAGCAGTTTTTTCCAAAGGAATTATACAAAATAACGCCCAAAATTGCTCTCAAAAACTTTGAGACGGACTTTGTTTGTTCATTATGACGCGGACCAGCCTGGCATTTTTGGGTTGCTGCAATATCACACACAATCATTTTCGTGACGTATTGCAATTTTGTCGCCAAAGCTTAATCCTGTAAAAGGAGCTGACCGCATTCCTTTTCCATTGAAATTCTAGCCCTTCTCAGGTATGGCCACGCTAATACTTGGCCAGTTTTAATAGTAAATCTGGAGAAACAATAATTCTTGAAAGTTAGTAGCACAGGATCAGAACTGCCGTTTCAAAATACCGCACGCACGAACGAACCAACGAACTGACGCATATCGCAGTGATAAATCTAGTAGCACCAGGTTTAGGTTGCTGCAGGTTTAGTGAGATGCTTCATAACAGTATGCGTTAATCAAAATTTGAGAACGAGAAAGATGTTGATTACTGACTGAATGTAATGCACATTTGCACACAACTTCTATTTTTTAGTCAAATATTTTCGTCAGATAGCGGGTTTTACTAAAAATTATTTTGCAGTGTTACACTTGTGGAGCATTAAATAGGTTTTTGAGCAGCTTTGTAAATCAATCTCGTGAATTCTTAATATATATCTTAAGAAAATTTATCAGCCAGAGCTATCTATTTTTGTTGTTTGCTTTTAATTTAATAACATCAATTGAAATGAGCTATAAATTTGCAACAGAAACAAATTTTTCGACAGCTAAAAGGGCGTTTCCGGCAATCTTAAGGGTGTGGTCCTGAAAACTTTTTCTTGCAAGTATTAGCAACTTATTTTACCTACCAGCCGCCCCTGGTTAAAAGTAAATTGGAAAGAATGCAACAAAAAGGCCATATTACTCATGCGCCCTTTATTTCGGAGTAGAGGCTAGAATGAAAACGAGGCTAAAACGTAAACGAGGCTAAAACGTAAACGAGGCTAGGGTTTTAGCACCAAAACAAGACTAGCAAAAAAACGAGACTAGCATGGAAATGAGGAAAAAACGAAAGCGAGGCTAGGGTTTTTAGCACAAAAACGAGGCTAGAAATGTAACGAGACTAGGATGAACGGGGCTAGCATTGAAATGAGTCTAGCATGAAAACAAGGCTAGCAGGGAAACGAGACTAGAGTTTTTGGCACCAAAAGGAGGCTAGCATACAGACGAGGCTAGCATGGCAACGAGACTAGCATGGAAAAAATGTTTTGGTTTTTAGCACCAAAACGAGGCTAGCATACAAACGATGCTAGCATGGAAATGATGCTAAGACGAAAACGAGGCTAAAGGTTTTGGCACCAAAACGAGTCTAGCATTGAAACAACACTAGCATACAAGTGAGGCTAGGGGTTTTAGCCCCAAAATGGGGCTAGCCTAGAAACCAAGCTTGCATGGAAACGAGGCTGCCAAGGAAACCACACTACAACAAAAACGAGACTATTGTTTATTAGCACTAAAGCGAGGCTAACATGGAAAAGGCTAGCATGAAAACGAGGCTAGCTTGGAAACAAGGCTAAATCTAAAACGAAACTATGATTTTAACAAAAAAACGAGACTTGCAAGGAAACAAAACTAGGATGGAAAAGACGCAAGGGTTTTTACCAAAAAAACGAGGCTAACATAGAAACGAGACTAGCACGGAAACGAGGCTAGGTGACTTTAGCACAAAAACGAGGCTAGCATAGAAACTAGGCTAGCATGGGAACAAGGCTAAAAAGAAAAAATGAAGCTGGGGTTTTTAGCACTAAAACCAGGCCAGCATGGAAACGAGGCAAGGACGAAAAGAATGCCAATACGAAAAGGAGACTGGGGTTTAAAGCACCAAAACGAGGCTGAGGCTAAAACGAAACGAGGTTAGGGCTTCTAAAACCAAAACGAGGCTAGCATAAAAACGAGGCAAGAACAAAACGAGGCTGAAGCGAAAACGAGGCTGAAAAGTTTAGCACCAAAACGAGTCTGGCATGAAAACGAGGGAAGGACGAAAAAAAGGCTAAGACGAAAATGAGGCTAGGGCTTTTAGCACCAAATAGAGGCTAGCATGGAAACAAGGCAAGGACACAAACGAAGCTAAAACAAAAATGAGGCTGGGGTTTTTAGCTGCAAAACGAATCTGGCATGAAAACGAGGCAAGGACGAAAAGAATGCCAATACGAAAAGGAGACTGGGGTTTAAAGCACCAAAACGAGGCTGAGGCTAAAACGAAACGAGGTTAGGGCTTCTAAAACCAAAACGAGGCTAGCATAAAAACGAGGCAAGAACAAAACGAGGCTGAAGCGAAAACGAGGCTGAAAAGTTTAGCACCAAAACGAGTCTGGCATGAAAACGAGGGAAGGACGAAAAAAAGGCCAAAACAAAAACGAGGCTGGGGTTTTTAGCACTAAAACGAGTCTAGCATGGAAACGAGGCAAGGACAAAAATGAAGCTAAACAAAAATGAGGCAGGGGTTTTTAGCTGCAAAACGAGTCTGGCATGAAAACGAGGCAAAGACGAAAACGAGGCTTAAAAGAAAACGAGGCTGTGGCCTTTAGCACCAAGTCGAGGCTAGCACGGAAACGAGGCAAGAAAGAAAACGGGGCTAAACAGAAACGAGACTGGGGTTTTAGCACCAAAATGAGGCTAGCATGGAAAAGAGGCAAAGACAAAAACGAGGCAAAAACGAAAACCAGGTTAGGGCTTTTAAAATCAAAACGAGGCTAGCATGAAAACGAGGCAAGAACAAAAAAGGCTTCGACAAAAACGAGGCTAAAACGAAAACAAGGCTAGGTTAGGGCTTTTATCACCAAAAAGAGGCAAGCATGGAAACGAGAGAGGGAAAAAACGGAGATAAAACGAATACGAGACTGTGGTTTTCTAGCACCAAAATGAGGCTAGCATGGAAACGAGGCTGCATCGAAAACTAGGTTAGGGCTTTAAAAACCAAAACAAGGCAAGCATAAAAACGAGGCAAGAACAAAACGAGGCTGAAGCGAAAACGAGGCTGAATATTTTAGCATCAAGTCGAGGCTAGCATGGAAACGAGACTAGGACAAAAACGGGGCTTAAAGTAAACGAGGGTGAAGCGAAAACGAGGCTGAAAATTTTAGCACCAAAACGAGTCTAGCATGGAAACGAGACAAAGACGAAAACGAGGCTAAAACGAAAACGAGGCTAGGGTTTTTAGAACTAAAACGAGGCTAGCATGGAAACGAGGGAAGGACGGAAACGTGGCTAAAGGGAAAAAGAGGCTGAAGTTTTTAGCACCAAAAGGAGGCTAGCATGGAAACGAGGCAAGAACAAAACAAGGCTGAAGCGAGAACGAGGCTGAAGTTTTTAGCACCAAAACGAGTCTAGCATGGAAACGAGGCAAGGACAAAACGAAGCTAAAACAAAATGAGGCTGGGGTTTTTAGCTGCAAAACGAGTCTGGCATGAAAACGAGGCATGGACGAAAAGAATGTCAAAACGAAAACGAGACTGGGGTTCAAAGCATAAAATATGGCAAGCATGGAAACGAGGCAAAAAAAAAAACGAGGCTGCATCGAAAACTAGGTTAGGGCTTTAAAATACAAAACGAGGCTAGCATAAAAACGAGGCAAGAATAAAACGAGGCTAAAACGAAAACGTGGCTGAAATTTTTAGCACCAAAACGAGGCTAGCATGAAAACGAGGCAAGAACAAAACGAGGCTGAAGCGAAAACGAGGATTAAATTTTCAGCACCAAAATGAGGCTAGCATGGAAACGAGGGAAGGACGGAAACGAGGCTAAAAAGAGAACAAGATTGAAATTTTTAGCACCAAAAAGAGTCTTGCATGAAAACGAGGGAAGGACGAAAACGAGGCTAAAAAGGGAACGAGGCCAAAGTTTTTAGCACCAAAATGAGTCTGGCATGAAAACGAGTCTGGCATGAAAACGTGGCAAAGACAAAAAGAAGGCCAAAACGAAAACGAGGCTGTGGTCTTTAGCACCAAGTCGAGGCTAGCACGGAAACGAGGCAAGGAAGAAAACGGGGCTAAACAGAAACGAGACTGGGGTTTTAGCACCAAAATGAAGCTAGCATGGAAAAGAGGCAAAGACAAAAACGAGGCAAAAACGAAAACCAGGTTAGGGCTTTTAAAATCAAAACGAGGCTAGCATGAAAACGAGGCAAGAACAAAAAAGGCTTCGACAAAAACGAGGCTAAAACGAAAACAAGGCTAGGTTAGGGCTTTTATCACCAAAAAGAGGCAAGAATGGAAACGAGAGAGGGAAAAAACGGAGATAAAACGAAAACGAGACTGTGGTTTTCTAGCACCAAAATGAGGCTAGCATGGAAACGAGGCTGCATCGAAAACTAGGTTAGGGCTTTAAAAACCAAAACAAGGCAAGCATAAAAACGGGGCTTGAACAAAACGAGGCTAAAACGAAAACGAGGCTAGGGTTTTCAGAACTAAAACGAGGCTAGCATGGAAACGAGGGAAGGACGGAAACGGGGCTAAAGGGAAAACCAGGCTGAAGTTTAAAGCACCAAAAGGAGGCTAGCATTCAAACGAGGAAAGGACGAAAACGAAGCTAAAAAGAAAACGAGATTGAAGTTTCTAGCACCAAAAAGAGTCTTGCATGAAAACGAGGCAAGGACGAAAACGAGGCTAAAAAGAGAACGAAGCTAAAGTTTTTAGCACCAAAACGAGTCTGGCATGAAAACCAGGCAAGGACGAAAAGAAGGCCAAAACGAAAACGAGGCTGTGGTCTTTAGCACCAACTTGAGGCTAGCATGCAAACGAGGCTAGGGCAAAACGGGGCTAAAAGAAAACGAGGCTTGGTCTTTTAGCACCAAAACGAGGCTAGCATGGAAACGAACAAAGGAGAAAAACGAGGCTAAAGCGAAAACGAGAATATGGCTTTTAAAACCAAAACGAGGCTAGCATGAAAACGAGGCAAGAACAAAACGAGGCTGAAGGGAGAACGAGGCTGAAGTTTTTAGCACCAAAACGAGTCTAGCATAAAAACGAGGCAAGAACAAAACGAGGCTAAAAAGAGAACGAGGCCTAAGTTTTTAGCACCAAAATGAGTCTGGCATGAAAACGAGGGAAGGACGAAAAAAAGGCTAAGACGAAAATGAGGCTAGGGCTTTTAGCACCAAATAGAGGCTAGCATGGAAACAAGGCAAGGACACAAACGAAGCTAAAACAAAAATGAGGCTGGGGTTTTTAGCTGCAAAACGAATCTGGCATGAAAACGAGGCAAGGACGAAAAGAATGCCAATACGAAAAGGAGACTGGGTTTAAAGCACCAAAACGAGGCTGAGGCTAAAACGAAACGAGGTTAGGGCTTCTAAAACCAAAACGAGGCTAGCATGAAAACGAGGCAAGAACAAAACGAGGCTGAAGCGAAAACGAGGCTGAAAAGTTTAGCACCAAAACGAGTCTGGCATGAAAACGAGGGAAGGACGAAAAAAAGGCCAAAACAAAAACGAGGCTGGGGTTTTTAGCACTAAAACGAGTCTAGCATAGAAACGAGGCAAGGACAAAAATGAAACTAAACAAAAATGAGGCAGGGGTTTTTAGCTGCAAAACGAGTCTGGCATGAAAACGAGGCAAAGACGAAAACGAGGCTTAAAAGAAAACGAGGCTGTGGCCTTTAGCACCAAGTCGAGGCAAGCACGGAAACGAGGCAAGAAAGAAAACGGGGCTAAACAGAAACGAGACTGGGGTTTTAGCACCAAAATGAAGCTAGCATGGAAAAGAGGCAAAGACAAAAACGAGGCAAAAACGAAAACCAGGTTAGGGCTTTAAAAATCAAAACGAGGCTAGCATGAAAACGAGGCAAGAACAAAAAAGGCTTCGACAAAAACGAGGCTAAAACGAAAACAAGGCTAGGTTAGGGCTTTTATCACCAAAAAGAGGCAAGCATGGAAACGAGAGAGGGAAAAAACGGAGATAAAACGAAAACGAGACTGTTGTTTTCTAGCACCAAAATGAGGCTAGCATGGAAACGAGGCTGCATCGAAAACTAGGTTAGGGCTTTAAAAACCAAAACAATGCAAGCATAAAAACGAGGCAAGAACAAAACGAGGCTGAAGCGAAAACGAGGCTGAATATTTTAGCATCAAGTCGAGGCTAGCATGGAAACGAGACTAGGACAAAAACGGGGCTTAAAGTAAACGAGGGTGAAGCGAAAACGTGGCTGAAATTTTTAGCACCAAAACGAGTCTAGCATGAAAACGAGGCAAGAACAAAACGAGGCTGAAGCGAAAACGAGGATTAAATTTTCAGCACCAAAATGAGGCTAGCATGGAAACGAGGGAAGGACGGAAACGAGGCTAAAAAGAGAACAAGATTGAAATTTTTAGCACCAAAAAGAGTCTTGCATGAAAACGAGGGAAGGACGAAAACGAGGCTAAAAAGGGAACGAGGCCAAAGTTTTTAGCACCAAAATGAGTCTGGCATGAAAACGAGTCTGGCATGAAAACGTGGCAAAGACAAAAAAGAAGGCCAAACGAAAACGAGGCTGTGGTCTTTAGCACCAAGTCGAGGCTAGCACGGAAACGAGGCAAGGAAGAAAACGGGGCTAAACAGAAACGAGACTGGGGTTTTAGCACCAAAATGAAGCTAGCATGGAAAAGAGGCAAAGACAAAAACGAGGCAAAAACGAAAACCAGGTTAGGGCTTTTAAAATCAAAACGAGGCTAGCATGAAAACGAGGCAAGAACAAAAAAGGCTTCGACAAAACGAGGCTAAAACGAAAACAAGGCTAGGTTAGGGCTTTTATCACCAAAAAGAGGCAAGAATGGAAACGAGAGAGGGAAAAAACGGAGATAAAACGAAAACGAGACTGTGGTTTTCTAGCACCAAAATGAGGCTAGCATGGAAACGAGGCTGCATCGAAAACTAGGTAGGGCTTTAAAAACCAAAAACAAGAAGCATAAAAACGGGGCTGAACAAAACGAGGCTAAAACGAAAACGAGGCTAGGGTTTTCAGAACTAAAACGAGGCTAGCATGGAACGAGGGAAGGAACGGAAACGGGCTAAAGGGAAAACCAGGCTGAAGTTTCAAAGCACCTAAAAGGAGGCTAGCATCAAACGAGGAAAGGACGAAAACGAAAAGCTAAAAAGAACGAGATTGAAGTTTCTAGCACCAAAAGAGTCTTGCATGAAAACGAGGCAAGGACGAAAACGAGGCTAAAAGAGAACGAAGCTAAAGTTTTTAGCACCAAAACGAGTCTGGCATGAAAACCAGGCAAGGACGAAAGAAGGCCAAAACGAAAACGAGGCTGTGGTCTTTAGCACCAACTTGAGGCTAGCATGCAAACGAGGCTAGGGCAAAACGGGGCTAAAAGAAAACGAGGCTTGGTCTTTTAGCACCAAAACGAGGCTAGCATGGAAACGAACAAAGGAGAAAAACGAGGCTAAAGCGAAAACGAGAATATGGCTTTTAAAACCAAAACGAGGCTAGCATGAAAACGAGGCAAGAACAAAACGAGGCTGAAGGGAGAACGAGGCTGAAGTTTTAGCACCAAAACGAGTCTAGCATAAAAACGAGGCAAGAACAAAACGAGGCTAAAAAGAGAACGAGGCCTAAGTTTTTAGCACCAAAATGAGTCTGGCATGAAAACGAGGGAAGGACGAAAAAAAGGCTAAGACGAAAATGAGGCTAGGGCTTTTAGCACCAAATAGAGGCTAGCATGGAAACAAGGCAAGGACACAAACGAAGCTAAAACAAAAATGAGGCTGGGTTTTTAGCTGCAAAACGAATCTGGCATGAAAACGAGGCAAGGACGAAAAGAATGCCAATACGAAAAGGAGACTGGGGTTTAAAGCACCAAAACGAGGCTGAGGCTAAAACGAAACGAGGTTAGGGCTTCTAAAACCAAAACGAGGCTAGCATGAAAACGAGGCAAGAACAAAACGAGGCTGAAGCGAAAACGAGGCTGAAAAGTTTAGCACCAAAACGAGTCTGGCATGAAAACGAGGGAAGGACGAAAAAAAGGCCAAAACAAAAACGAGGCTGGGGTTTTTAGCACTAAAACGAGTCTAGCATAGAAACGAGGCAAGGACAAAAATGAAACTAAACAAAAATGAGGCAGGGGTTTTTAGCTGCAAAACGAGTCTGGCATGAAAACGAGGCAAAGACGAAAACGAGGCTTAAAAGAAAACGAGGCTGTGGCCTTTAGCACCAAGTCGAGGCAAGCACGGAAACGAGGCAAGAAAGAAAACGGGGCTAAACAGAAACGAGACTGGGGTTTTAGCACCAAAATGAGGCTAGCATGGAAAAGAGGCAAAGACAAAAACGAGGCAAAAACGAAAACCAGGTTAGGGCTTTAAAAATCAAAACGAGGCTAGCATGAAAACGAGGCAAGAACAAAAAAGGCTTCGACAAAAACGAGGCTAAAACGAAAACAAGGCTAGTTAGGGCTTTTATCACCAAAAGAGGCAAGCATGGAAACGAGAGAGGGAAAAAACGGAGATAAAACGAAAACGAGACTGTTGTTTTCTAGCACCAAAATGGAAACGAGAGAGGGAAAAAACGACGAGATCGAAAACTAGCTAGGTAGGGCTTTAAAACCAAAACAATGAAAGCATAAAAACGAGGCAAGAACAAAACGAGGCTGAAGCGAAAACGAGGCTGAATATTTTAGCATCAAGTCGAGGCTAGCATGGAAACGAGACTAGGACAAAAACGGGGCTTAAAGTAAACGAGGGTGAAGCGAAAACGTGGCTGAAATTTTTAGCACCAAAACGAGTCTAGCATGGAAACGAGACAAAGACGAAAACGAGGCTAAAACGAAAACGAGGCTAGGGTTTTAAGAACTAAAACGAGGCTAGCATGGAAACGAGGGAAGGACGGAAACGTGGCTAAAGGGAAAAGAGGCTGAAGTTTTTAGCACCAAAAGGAGGCTAGCATGGAAACGAGGCAAGAACAAAACAAGGCTGAAGCGAGATAGAGGCTGAAGTTTTTAGCACCAAAACGAGTCTAGCATGGAAACGAGGCAAGGACAAAACGAAGCTAAAACAAAATGAGGCTGGGGTTTTTAGCTGCAAAACGAGTCTGGCATGAAAACGAGGCATGGACGAAAAGAATGTCAAAACGAAAACGAGACTGGGGTTCAAAGCATAAAATATGGCAAGCATGGAAACGAGGCAAAAAAGAAAACGAGGCTGCATCGAAAACTAGGTTAGGGCTTTAAAAACCAAAACGAGGCTAGCATAAAAACGAGTCAAGAACAAAACGAGGCTAAAACGAAAACGAGGCTAGGGTTTTCAGAACTAAAACGAGGCTAGCATGGAAACGAGGGAAGGACGGAAACGGGGCTAAAGGGAAAACCAGGCTGAAGTTTAAAGCACCAAAAGGAGGCTAGCATTCAAACGAGGAAAGGACGAAAACGAAGCTAAAAAGAAAACGAGATTGAAGTTTCTAGCACCAAAAAGAGTCTTGCATGAAAACGAGGCAAGGACGAAAACGAGGCTAAAAAGAGAACGAGACTAAAGTTTTTAGCACCAAAACGAGTCTGGCATGAAAACCAGGCAAGGACGAAAAGAAGACCAAAACGAAAACGAGGCTGTGGTCTTTAGCACCAACTTGAGGCTAGCATGCAAACGAGGCTAGGGCAAAACGGGGCTAAAAGAAAACGAGGCTAGGTCTTTTAGCACCAAAACGAGGCTAGCATGGAAACGAACAAAGGAGAAAAACGAGGCTAAAGCGAAAACGAGGATTAAATTCTCAGCACCAAAACGAGGCTAGCATGGAAACAAGGGAAGGACGGAAACGAGGCTAAAAAGAGAACGAGATTGAAATTTTTAGCACCAAAAAGAGTCTTGCATGAAAACGAGGGAAGGACGAAAACGAGGCTAAAAAGAGAACGAGGCCAAAGTTTTTAGCACCAAAATGAGTCTGGCATGAAAACGAGTCTGGCATGAAAACGAGGCAAGAACGAAAAGAAGGCCAAAACGAAAACGAGGCTGTGGTCTTTAGCACCAAGTCGAGGCTAGCACGGAAACGAGGCAAGGAAGAAAACGGGGCTAAACAGAAACGAGACTGGGGTTTTAGCACCAAAATGAAGCTAGCATGGAAAAGAGGCAAAGACAAAAACGAGGCAAAAACGAAAACCAGGTTAGGGCTTTTAAAATCAAAACGAGGCTAGCATGAAAACGAGGCAAGAACAAAAAACTTCGACAAAAACGAGGCTAAAACGAAAACAAGGCTAGGGCTTTTATCACCAAAGAGAGGCAAGCATGGAAACGAGAGAGGGAAAAAACGGAGATAAAACGAAAACGAGACTGTGGTTTTCTAGCACCAAAATGAGGCTAGCATGGAAACGAGGCTGCATCGAAAACTAGGTTAGGGCTTTAAAAACCAAAACAAGGCTAGCATAAAAACGAGGCAAGAAGAAAACGAGGCTGAAGCGAAAACGAGGCTGAATATTTTAGCACCAAGTCGAAGCTAGCATGGAAACGAGACTAGGACAAAACAAGGCTGAAGGGAGAACGAGGCTGAAGTTTTTAGCACCAAAACGAGTCTAGCATGGAAACGAGGCAAGGACGAATAGAAGGCCAAAACGAAAACGAGACTGGGATTTAACGCACAAAATGAGGCAAGCATGGAAACGAGGCAAGAAAGAAAACGAGGCTGCATCGAAAACTAGGTTAGGGCTTTAAAAACCAAAACGAGGCTAGCATAAAAACGAGTCAAGAACAAAACGAGGCTAAAAGAAAACGAGGCTAGGTCTTTTAGCAACAAATCGAGGCTAGCATGGAAACGAACAAAGGAGCAAAACGAGGCTAAGACGAAAACGAGAATATGGCTTTTAAAACCAAAACGAGGCTAGCATGAAAACGAGGCAAGAATAAAACGAGGCTGAAGCGAAAACGAGGCAGACGTTTTTAGCACCAAAACGAGTCTAGCATGGAAACGAGGCAAGGACAAAACGAAGCTAAAACAAAAATGAGGCTGGAGTTTTAAGCACCAAAATGAAGCTAGCATGGAAACGAGGGAAGGATAAAAACGAGGCTAAAGGGAAAACGAGTCTGTGGTTTTTAGCAACAAAAGGAGGCTAGCATGGAAACGAGGCAAAGACGAAAGCGAAGCTAAAAAGAAAACGAGATGGAAGTTTTTAGCACCAAAAGGGGTCATGCATAGAAACGATGCAAGGACGAAAACGAGGCTAAAATGAAAACAAGGCTGGGGTTTTAGCACCAAAATGAGTCTAGCATGGAAAGGAGGCAAGGACGAAAACGAGGCTAAAACGAAATTGAGGTTAAGACTTTTAGCACCAAAACGAGGCTAGCATGGAAACGAAAAAGGGAGAAAAATGAGGCTAAAACGAAAACGAGAATATGGCTTTTAAAACCAAATCGAGGCTAGCATGAAAACGAGGCAAGAACAAAACGAGGCTGAAGCGAAAACGAGGATTAAATTTTCAGCACCAAAAAGAGTCTTGCATGAAAACGAGAGAAGGACGAAAACGAGGCTGCATCGAAAACTAGGTTAGGGCTTTAAAAACCAAAACGAGGCTAGCATAAAAACGAGTCAAGAACAAAACGAGGCTAAAAGAAAACGAGGCTAGGTCTTTTAGCAACAAATCGAGGCTAGCATGGAAACGAACAAAGGAGCAAAACGAGGCTAAGACGAAAACGAGAATATGTCTTTTAAAACCAAAACGAGGCTAGCATGAAAACAAGGCAAGAATAAAACGAGGCTGAAGCGAAAACGAGGCAGACGTTTTTAGCACCAAAGCGAGTCTGGCATGGAAACGAGGCAATGACAAAACGAAGCTAAGACAAAAATGAGGCTGGAGTTCTAAGCACCAAAACGAGTCTGGCATGAAAACGAGGCAAGGACGAAAACAAGGCCAAAACAAAAACGAGGCTGGGGTTTTTAAGATCTAAAACGAGGCTAGCATGGAAACGAGGGAAGGATAAAAACGAGGCTAAAGGGAAAACGAGTCTGTGGTTTTTAGCAACAAAAGGAGGCTAGCATGGAAACGAGGCAAGGACGAAAGCGAAGCTAAAAAGAAAACGAGATTGAAGGTTTTAGCACCAAAAAGAGTCATGCATAGAAACGAGGCAAGGACGGAAACGAGGCTAAAATGAAAACAAGGCTGGGGTTTTAGCACCAAAATGAGTCTAGCATGGAAAGGAGGCAAGGACGAAAACGAGGCTAAAACGAAATGAGGTTAAGACTTTTAGCACCAAATGGAGGCTAGCATTAAAACGAGGAAAGGACGAAAACGAAGCTAAAAAGAAACGAGATTGAAGTTTCTAGCACCAAAAGGAGTCTTGCATGAAAACGAGGCAAGGACGAAAACGAGGCTAAAAAGAGAACGAGGCTAAAGTTTTTAGCACCAAAACGAGTCTGGCATGAAAACGAGGGAAGGACGAAAACGAGGCTAAAAAGAGAACGAGGCCAAAGTTTTTAGCACCAAAATGAGTCTGGCATAAAAACGAGTCTGGCATGAAAACGAGGCAAGAACAAAAAAGGCTTCGACAAAAACGAGGCTAAAACGAAAACAAGGCTAGGGCTTTTATCACCAAAAAGAGGCAAGCACGGAAACAAGAGAGGGAAAAACGGAGATAAAACGAAAACGAGACTGTGGTTTTCTAGCACCAAAATGAGGCTAGCATGGAAACGAGGCTGCATCGAAAACTAGGTTAGGGCTTTAAAAACCAAAACAAGGCTAGCATAAAAACGAGGCAAAAAAAAACGAGGCTGAAGCGAAAACGAGGCTGAATATTTTAAAACCAAGTCGAGGCTAGCATGGAAACGAGACTAGGGCAAAAACGGGGCTTAAAGTAAACGAGGCTGAAGCAAAAATGAGGCTGAAGTTTTTAGCACCAAAAGGAGGCTAGCATGGAAACGAGGCAAGAACTAAGCAAGGCTGAAGTGAGAACGAGGCAGAAGTTTTTAGCACCAAAACGAGTCTAGCATGGGAACGAGGCAAGGACAAAAACGAAGCTAAAACAAAAATGAGGCTGGGGTTTTTAGCTGCAAAACGAGTCTGGCATGAAAACGAGGCAGGAACGAAATGAAGGCCAAAACGAAAACGAGGCTGTGATCATAGCACCAAGTCGAGGCTAGCACGAAAACGAGGCAAGGAAGAAAACGGGGCTAAACAGAAACGAGACTGGGGTTTTAGCACCAAAATGAGGCTGGCATGGAAAAGAGGCAAAGACAAAAACAAGGCTGCATCGAAAACTAGGTTAGGGCTTTAAAAACCAAAACGAGGCTAGCATAAAAACGAGTCAAGAACAAAACGAGGCTAAAACGAAAACGAGGTTAAGGTTTTCAGAACTAAAACGAGGCTAGCATGGAAACGAGGGAAGGACGGAAACGGGGCTAAAGGGAAAACCAGGCTGAAGTTTTAAGCACCAAAAGGAGGCTAGCATTAAAACGAGGGAAGGATGAAAACGAGGCTAAAGGGAAAACGAGTCTGTGGTTTTTAGCAACAAAAGGAGGCTAGCATGGAAACGAGGCAAGGACAAAAGCGAAGTTTAAAAGAAAAGAAGATTGAAGTTTTTAGCACCAAAAAGAGTCATGCATGGAAACGAGGCAAGGTCGAAATCGAGGCTAAAATGAAAACAAGGCTGGGGTTTTAGCACCAAAATGAGTCTAGCATGGAAAGGAGGCAAGGACAAAAACGAGGCTAAAACGAAATTGAGGTTAAGACTTTTAGCACCAAAACAAGTCTAGCATGGAAACGAGGCAAGGACAAAAACGAGGATAAAACGAGAAGGAGACTTGGGTTTAAAGCACCAGAACGAGGCTAGCATGGAAACGAGGGAGGGACGGAAACGGGGCTAAAGGGAAAACCAGGCTGAAGTTTTAAGCATAAAAAGGAGGCTAGCATTAAAACGAGGGAAGGATGAAAACGAGGCTAAAGGGAAAACGAGTCTGTGGTTTTTAGCAACAAAAGGAGGCTAGCATGGAAACGAGGCAAGGACGAAAGCGAAGTTTAAAAGAAAACGAGATTGAAGCTTTTAGCACCAAAAAGAGTCATGCATGGAAACGAGGCAAGGTCGAAAACGAGGCTAAAATGAAAACAAGGCTGGGGTTTTAGCACCAAAATGAGTCTACCATGGAAAGGAGGCAAGGACAAAAACGAGGCTAAAACGAAATTGAGGTTAAGACTTTTAGCACCAAAACAAGTCTAGCATGGAAACGAGGCAAGGACAAAAATGAGGCTAAAACGAAAACGAGAATATGGCTTTTAAAACCAAATCGAGGCTAGCATGAAAACGAGGCAAGAACAAAACGAGGCTGAAGCGAAAACGAGGATTAAATTTTCAGCACCAAAACGGGTCTAGCATGGAAACGAGGGAAGGACGGAAACGAGGCTAAAAAGAGAACAAGATTGAAATTTTTAGCACCAAAAAGAGTCTTGCATGAAAACGAGGGAAGGACGAAAACGAGGCTAAAAAGAGAACGAGGCCAAAGTTTTTAGCACCAAAATGAGTCTAGCATGAAAACGAGTCTGGCATGAAAACGAGGCAAGAACGAAAAGAAGGCCAAAACGAAAACGAGGCTGTCGTCTTTAGCACCAAGTCGAGGCTAGCACGGAAACGAGGCAAGGAAGAAAACGGGGCTAAACAGAAACGAGACTGGGGTTTTAGCACCAAAATGAGGCTAGCATGGAAAAGAGGCAAAGACAAAAACGAGGCAAAAACGAAAACCAGGTTAGGGCTTTTAAAATCAAAACGAGGCTAGCATGAAAACGAGGCAAGAACAAAAAACTTCGACAAAAACGAGGCTAAAACGAAAACAAGGCTAGGGCTTTTATCACCAAAGAGAGGCAAGCATGGAAACGAGAGAGGGAAAAAACGGAGATAAAACGAAACGAGACTGTGGTTTTCTAGCACCAAAATGAGGCTAGCATGGAAACGAGGCTGCATCGAAAACTAGGTTAGGGCTTTAAAAACCAAAACAAGGCTAGCATAAAAACGAGGCAAGAACAAAACGAGGCTGAAGCGAAAACGAGGCTGAATATTTTAGCACCAAGTCGAGGCTAGCATGGAAACGAGACTAGGACAAAATCGGGGCTTAAAGTAAACGAGGCTGAAGGGAAAACGAGGCTGAAAATTTTAGCACCAAAACGAGTCTAGCATGGAAACGAGACAAGAACAAAACAAGGCTGAAGGGAGAACGAGGCTGAAGTTTTTAGCACCAAAACGAGTCTAGCATGGAAACGAGGCAAGGACGAAAAGAAGGCCAAAACGAAAACGAGACTGGGATTTAACGCACAAAATGAGGCAAGCATGGAAACGAGGCAAGAAAGAAAACGAGGCTGCATCGAAAACTAGGTTAGGGCTTTAAAAACCAAAACGAGGCTAGCATAAAAACGAGTCAAGAACAAAACGAGGCTAAAAGAAAACGAGGCTAGGTCTTTTAGCAACAAATCGAGGCTAGCATGGAAACGAACAAAGGAGCAAAACGAGGCTAAGACGAAAACGAGAATATGGCTTTTAAAACCAAAACGAGGCTAGCATGAAAACAAGGCAAGAATAAAACGAGGCTGAAGCGAAAACGAGGCAGACGTTTTTAGCACCAAAGCGAGTCTGGCATGGAAACGAGGCAATGACAAAACGAAGCTAAGACAAAAATGAGGCTGGAGTTCTAAGCACCAAAACGAGTCTGGCATGAAAACGAGGCAAGGACGAAAACAAGGCCAAAACAAAAACGAGGCTGGGGTTTGAAGATCTAAAACGAGGCTAGCATGGAAACGAGGGAAGGATAAAAACGAGGCTAAAGGGAAAACGAGTCTGTGGTTTTTAGCAACAAAAGGAGGCTAGCATGGAAACGAGGCAAGGACGAAAGCGAAGCTAAAAAGAAAACGAGATTGAAGGTTTTAGCACCAAAAAGAGTCATGCATAGAAACGAGGCAAGGACGGAAACGAGGCTAAAATGAAAACAAGGCTGGGGTTTTAGCACCAAAATGAGTCTAGCATGGAAAGGAGGCAAGGACGAAAACGAGGCTAAAACGAAATTGAGGTTAAGACTTTTAGCACCAAATGGAGGCTAGCATTAAAACGAGGAAAGGACGAAAACGAAGCTAAAAAGAAAACGAGATTGAAGTTTCTAGCACCAAAAGGAGTCTTGCATGAAAACGAGGCAAGGACGAAAACGAGGCTAAAAAGAGAACGAGGCTAAAGTTTTTAGCACCAAAACGAGTCTGGCATGAAAACGAGGGAAGGACGAAAACGAGGCTAAAAAGAGAACGAGGCCAAAGTTTTTAGCACCAAAATGAGTCTGGCATAAAAACGAGTCTGGCATGAAAACGAGGCAAGAACAAAAAAGGCTTCGACAAAAACGAGGCTAAAACGAAAACAAGGCTAGGGCTTTTATCACCAAAAAGAGGCAAGCACGGAAACAAGAGAGGGAAAAAACGGAGATAAAACGAAAACGAGACTGTGGTTTTCTAGCACCAAAATGAGGCTAGCATGGAAACGAGGCTGCATCGAAAACTAGGTTAGGGCTTTAAAAACCAAAACAAGGCTAGCATAAAAACGAGGCAAAAACAAAACGAGGCTGAAGCGAAAACGAGGCTGAATATTTAAAACCAAGTCGAGGCTAGCATGGAAACGAGACTAGGGCAAAAACGGGGCTTAAAGTAAACGAGGCTGAAGCGAAAATGAGGCTGAAGTTTTTAGCACCAAAAGGAGGCTAGCATGGAAACGAGGCAAGAACTAAGCAAGGCTGAAGTTTTTAGCACCAAAACGAGTCTAGCATGGGAACGAGGCAAGGACAAAAACGAAGCTAAAACAAAAATGAGGCTGGGGTTTTTAGCTGCAAAACGAGTCTGGCATGAAAACGAGGCAGGAACGAAATGAAGGCCAAAACGAAAACGAGGCTGTGATCATAGCACCAAGTCGAGGCTAGCACGAAAACGAGGCAAGGAAGAAAACGGGGCTAAACAGAAACGAGACTGGGGTTTTAGCACCAAAATGAGGCTGGCATGGAAAAGAGGCAAAGACAAAAACAAGGCTGCATCGAAAACTAGGTTAGGGCTTTAAAAACCAAAACGAGGCTAGCATAAAAACGAGTCAAGAACAAAACGAGGCTAAAACGAAAACGAGGTTAAGGTTTTCAGAACTAAAACGAGGCTAGCATGGAAACGAGGGAAGGACGGAAACGGGGCTAAAGGGAAAACCAGGCTGAAGTTTTAAGCACCAAAAGGAGGCTAGCATTAAAACGAGGGAAGGATGAAAACGAGGCTAAAGGGAAAACGAGTCTGTGGTTTTTAGCAACAAAAGGAGGCTAGCATGGAAACGAGGCAAGGACAAAAGCGAAGTTTAAAAGAAAACAAGATTGAAGTTTTTAGCACCAAAAAGAGTCATGCATGGAAACGAGGCAAGGTCGAAATCGAGGCTAAAATGAAAACAAGGCTGGGGTTTTAGCACCAAAATGAGTCTAGCATGGAAAGGAGGCAAGGACAAAAACGAGGCTAAAACGAAATTGAGGTTAAGACTTTTAGCACCAAAACAAGTCTAGCATGGAAACGAGGCAAGGACAAAAACGAGGATAAAACGAGAAGGAGACTTGGGTTTAAAGCACCAGAACGAGGCTAGCATGGAAACGAGGGAGGGACGGAAACGGGGCTAAAGGGAAAACCAGGCTGAAGTTTTAAGCATAAAAAGGAGGCTAGCATTAAAACGAGGGAAGGATGAAAACGAGGCTGAAGGGAAAACGAGTCTGTGGTTTTTAGCAACAAAAGGAGGCTAGCATGGAAACGAGGCAAGGACGAAAGCGAAGTTTAAAAGAAAACGAGATTGAAGCTTTTAGCACCAAAAAGAGTCATGCATGGAAACGAGGCAAGGTCGAAAACGAGGCTAAAATGAAAACAAGGCTGGGGTTTTAGCACCAAAATGAGTCTACCATGGAAAGGAGGCAAGGACAAAAACGAGGCTAAAACGAAATTGAGGTTAAGACTTTTAGCACCAAAACAAGTCTAGCATGGAAACGAGGCAAGGACAAAAACGAGGATAAAACGAAAAGGAGACTTGGGTTTAAAGCACCAGAACAAGGCTAGCATGGAAACGAGGCCAGGACGAAAACCAGGCTGAAGTTTTTAGCACCAAAACGAATCTAGCATGGAAACGAGGCATGGACGAAAACGAGGCTTAAACAAAAACGAGACTGGGGTTTGAACAACAAATCGAGGCTAATATGGAAACAAGGCAAGGACGAAAACGAGGCTAAAACAAAAACGAGGTTATGGCTTTTAAAACCAAATTGAGGCTGGCATGAAAACAAGAGAGGGACCAAAAACGAGGCTAAAACGAAAACGAGGTTATGGCTTTTAAAACCAAATTGAGGCTAGCATGAAAACGAGGCAAGAACAAAACGAGGCTGAAGCAAAAACGAGGCTGAAGTTTTTGGCACCAAAACGAGTCTAGCATGGAAACGAGGCAAGAACAAAAACGTAGCTAAAACAAAAATGAGGCTGGGGTTTTTAGCACTAAAACGAGTCTGGCATGAAAACGAGGCCAGGACGAAAACAAGGCCAAAACAAAAACGAGGCTGCACTTTTTAGCACTAAAAGGAGGCTAGCATAGAAACGAGGGAAGGATGAAAACGAGGCTAAAGGAAAAACGAGACTATGGTTTTTAGCACCCAAAGGAGGCTAGCATGGAAACGAAGCAAGGATGAAAAGGAAGCTGAAAAGAAATCGAGATTGAAGTTTTTAGCACCAAAAAGAGTCATGCATGGAAACGAGGCTTGGAAAAAAACGAGGCTAAACCGAAAATGAGGCTAGCGCTTTTAGCACCAAAAAGAGGCAAACATGGAAACGAGAGAGTGAAAAAACGAGGATAAAACGAAAATGAGGGTGTGGTTTTTAGCACCAAAACGAGTCTAGCATGGAAACGAGGCATGGACGAAAACGAGGCCAAAACAAAAACGAGACTGGGGTTTCAGCACCAAAATGAGGCTAGCATGGAAAAGAGGCAAAGAAAAAAACAAGGCTGCATCGAAAACTAGGTTAGGGCTTTAAAAACCAAAACGAGGCTAGCATAAAAACGAGTCAAGAACAAAACGAGGCTAAAACGAAAGCGAGGCTAAGGTTTTCAGAACTAAAACGAGGCTAGCATGGAAACGAGGGAAGGACGGAAACAGGGCTAAAGGAAAAACCAGGCTGAAGTTTTAAGCACCAAAAGGAGGCTAGCATTAAAACGAGGGAAGGATGAAAACGAGGCTAAAGGGAAATCGAGTCTGTGGTTTTTAGCAACAAAATGAGGCTAGCATGGAAACGAGGCAAGGACGAAAGCGAAGTTTAAAAGAAAACGAGATTGAAGTTTTTAGCACCAAAAAGAGTCATGCATGGAAACAAGGCAAGGTCGAAAACGAGGCTAAAATGAAAACTAGGCTGGTGTTTTAGCACCAAAATGAGTCTAGCATGGAAAGGAGGCAAGGACGAAAACGAGGCTAAAACGAAATTGAGGTTAAGACTTTTAGCACCAAAACAAGTCTAGCATGGAAACAAGGCAAGGACAAAAACAAGCCTGCATCGAAAACTAGGTTAGGGCTTTAAAAACCAAAACGAGGCTAGCATAAAAACGAGTCAAGAACAAAACGAGGCTAAAACGAAAGCGAGGCTAAGGTTTTCAGAACTAAAACGAGGCTAGCATGGAAACGAGGGAAGGACGGAAACGGGGCTAAAGGAAAAACCAGGCTGAAGTTTTAAGCACCAAACGGAGGCTAGCATTAAAACGAGGGAAGGATGAAAACGAGGCTAAAGGGAAATCGAGTCTGTGGTTTTTAGCAACAAAAGGAGGCTAGCATGGAAACGAGGCAAGGACGAAAGCAAAGTTTAAAAGAAAACGAGATTGAAGTTTTTAGCACCAAAAAGAGTCATGCATGGAAACGAGGCAAGGTCGAAAACGAGGCTAAAATGAAAACAAGGCTGGGGTTTTAGCACCAAAATGAGTCTAGCATGGAAAGGAGGCAAGGACAAAAACGAGGCTAAAACGAAATTGAGGTTAAGACTTTTAGCACCAAAACAAGTCTAGCATGAAACGAGGCAAGCACAAAAACGAGGATAAAACGAAAAGGAGACTTGGGTTTAGAAGAACCACGAGGCTAGCATGGAAACGAGCCAGGACGAAAACGAGGCTGAAGTTTTTAGCACCAAAACGAATCTAGCATGGAAACGAGGCATGGACGAAAACGAGGCTTAAACAAAAACGAGACTGGGGTTTGAACAACAAATCGAGGCTAATATGGAAACAAGGCAAGGACGAAAACGAGGCTAAAACGAAAACGAGGTTATGGCTTTTGAAACCAAATTGAGGCTGGCATGAAAACGAAGCAAGAACAAAACGAGGCTGAAGCAAAAACGAGGCTGAAGTTTTTGGCACCAAAACGAGTCTAGCATGGAAACGAGGCAAGGACGAAAACGTAGCTAAAACAAAAATGAGGCTGGGGTTTT
Source organism: Nemopilema nomurai (assembly GCA_003864495.1). Lineage (NCBI taxonomy): Eukaryota > Metazoa > Cnidaria > Scyphozoa > Rhizostomeae > Rhizostomatidae > Nemopilema > Nemopilema nomurai. The sequence goes on along the minus strand of ML133384.1, from coordinate 134,978 downwards.
TAGCACCAAAACGAGTCTGGCATGAAAACGAGGCAAGGACGAAAACAAGGCCAAAACAAAAACGAGGCTGCACTTTTTAGCACTAAAACGAGACTAGCATGCAAACGAGGCTAGGACAAAAACGGGGCTAAACGAAAACGAGGCTAGGTGTTTTAGCACCAACTCGAGGCTAGCATGGAAACAAACAAAGGAGAAAAATGAGGCTAAAACAAAAACGAGGTTATGGCTTTTAAAACGAAAACGAGGCTAGGAAGAAACGAGGCAAGAACAAAACGAGGCTAACATGAAAACGAGGCAAAACAAAACGGGGCTGAAGCGAAAACGAGACTGTGGTTTTTAGCACCAAAAAGAAGTTAGCATGGAAACGAGGCAAGGGCAAAAACGAAGCTAAAACAAAAATGAGGCTTGGGTTTTTAGTACCAAAACGACTCTGGCAAGAAAAGGAGGCAAGGACGAAAACAAGGCAAAAAAAAACTAGGCTGGGGTTTTTAGCACTAAAACGAGTCTAGCATGGAAACTAGGGAAGGACGGAAACGAGGCTAAAGGGAAAACGAGACTGTGGTTTTTAGCACCAAAAAGAAGCTAGCATGGAAACGAGGCAAGGACGAAAGCGAAGTTTAAAAGAAAACGAGATTGAAGTTTTTAGCACCAAAAAGAGTCATGCATGGAAACGAGGCAAGGTCGAAAACGAGGCTAAAATGAAAACAAGGCTGGGGTTTTAGCACCAAAATGAGTCTAGCATGGAAACGAGACAAGGACGAAAACGAGGCTAAAAACGAAATTGAGGTTAGGAATTTTAGCATCAAATCGAGGCTAGCATAAAAACGAGGCAAGAACAAGACGAGGCTGAAGGGAAAACAAGGCTGAAGTTTTTAGCACTAAAACGAGGCTAGCATTGAAACGTGGGAAGGACAAAAACGAGGCTAAAGGGAAAACGAGACTGTGGTTTTTAGCACCAAAAAGAAGCTAGCATGGAAACGAGGCAAGGACGAAAGCGTAGTTTAAAAGAAAACGAGATTGAAGTTTTTAGCACCAAAAAGAGTCATGCATGGAAACGAGGCAAGGTCGAAAACGAGGCTAAAATGAAAACAAGGCTGGGGTTTTAGCACCAAAACAAGTCTAGCATGGAAACGAGGCAAGGACAAAAACGAGGATAAAACGAAAAGGAGACTTGGATTTAAAGCACCAGAACGAGGCTAGCATGGAAACGAGGCCAGGACGAAAACGAGGCTGAAGTTTTTAGCACCAAAACGAATCTAGCATGGAAACGAGGCATGGACGAAAACGAGGCTTAAACAAAAACGAGACTGGGGTTTGAACAACAAATCGAGGCTAATATGGAAACAAGGCAAGGACGAAAACGAGGCTAAAACGAAAACGAGGCTATGGCTTTTAAAACCAAATTGAGGATGGCATGAAAACGGGGCAAGAACAAAACGAGGCTAAAGCAAAAACGAGGCTGAAGTTTTTGGCACCAAAACGAGTCTAGCATGGAAACGAGGCAAGGACAAAAAGCAGCTAAAACAAAAATGAGGCTGGGGTTTTTAGCACCAAAACGAGTTCGGCATGAAAACGAAGCAAGGACGAAAACAAGGCCAAAACAAAAACGAGGCTGGGGTTTTTAGAACTAAAACGAGGCTAGCATGGAAACGAGGGAAGGACGAAAACGAGGCTAAAGGGAAAACGAGGCTGTAGTTTTTAGCATCAAAACGAGTCTAGCATGGAAACGAGACAAGGACGAAAACGAGGCTAAATTGAAAACGAGGCTGAAGTTTTTAGCACCAAAACGAGTCTAGCATGGAAGTATATTTTATAATAACGAGTCTAGTATATTTAGCATGGAAGTATATTAACGAGTCTAGTATATTTTAAGTACACAATTTCTTTCCTGTCAGGTAAACCTAATGAGATATTTTTGCATAATAAACATAGAGAATTTTGTATTAAATTGAAAAATATCTGATAATCAGTTGTTAATTTTACCTTGTGGGAGCTTTCCATCAGTTGCAGAAATCAATCGTTGAAAACTCCTTTCTGTCTCCTCACAAACCTTGATTACGCTCTGTGTTGGCTTGAACAACCCACCTCTGTCTTTGAGCTGCAGAAAGCTTGATTCAGCATGATGGTTCTTTGCTCCCAGTGCCTGACAACATTGGCTACATAGTGTCTGCTTCAGGACCATCTTTCCAACATATCCTGCTATGTAAGAAATGGCTGCCACCTTGTACTCAGAAAGACAGACAATATTTGGCATGTCCCCATAGTCATGGTCAGATTGCAGTGGTGCTCTGTCTTGCAAATCATATTTCCGTATGAGTGAAGCATTACAAATACTAATATCTTCTTCATCAACATTGCAGGTGTCACCAAATGTTTGAAAGATTGCTTTGGATCTCTTTGTTGGCAGTTTCCTTTTCCACCCCCAATACTGCTTCTCATCAAGAGGCGTTTATATGCAGCAGTGAACTGTTGTGCTGTTGGGTTGTTGTTAAATCCCCCTGCAGATCGAATAGCACCAAAGAACAATTCTAGATGGTCTTGACTCAGTTTGTAGGTCAGCAGATATCGTAGAGGTGAATGGCCTGCCTCAACCAAGTCATGGAATATGCCTTTGATGCTACTGATTGCAAGAAGAAATCCAACAAACCCAGTTTTCCTTCTAGTTGTATGCATTGGCTGCCCAGCTGCATCCTTCAAGTTGAGAAGATATTCGAAAGCTGTATCTAGAAAAGGATACCAGAAACCTTTGTTATTGACACTCAATGCTGACTTGAACCCTTTAGCACATGGATTTCAAGAGTGGAGAGAGGCATATGTAGGGGAAAAGGGGCATCTTTGTTAGTAGTCGCTAATACTTGAAAAGCTAAAAAAGATTACATGCTCTCCCTCTAACGAGGGTCTATGGATTTTAGCAATGCAAGTGTCTGGTAAAGATCTGCAACCTAATTTTGTGCACAAAGTGTGTATTTACGTAGAATTTGTTATGTTTACAATCACAAGTGACATTACAGTCAAGCAGTAACCGTATAGGCCCCTGCCCCTTTCACGTAAAATATCCTATGGATAAGGTGAGTATTAAAATAGATAGGCATGTTAGTTGGCCCCAAGAAGGGCAAACAAAAAAAGAGTTAACAAGGACATATATATATATATATATATATATATATATATATATATATATATATATATATATCAAATTATTCTGAAGCTCACATCATTAGGGCAACGTAGGTTTCTACTTACGAGTGAAAAGTCCTTGGATGCTGCCTTTTGACTTGTGTTTCTTCATCTGAGCTACCTTCGCTGTCACTCCTGGCATTCTCCCCTTCTCCCTTCGTCTTTCTCCGTTTATTGCAACCAAATGCACAGCACTGCGTTCCGTTTTTGCCCATATTTTTTTCCGAATCGTACCGCACCGAAGTAAGAGGTGGTCACACCAAGATGGCGCCAACGAAACTAAATCAACTTCAAATTGTGGCGCGCAAAAATAATAGGTTGCTCGATCCAGTCTTTTTTTAGATCAGTGGGTTTTTAGCACTAAAACGAGGCTAGCATGGAAACGAGGGAAGGACGAAATCGGGGCTAAAAGAAAACGAGGCTAGGTCTTTTAGCACAAAGCGAAAACGAGACTAGGGTTTTGGCACAAAAATGAGGCTAGCATTGAAAAGAGGCAATGACAAAAACGAGGCTAAAATGAAAACAAGGCTGGGGTTTTTAGAACTAAAACGAGGCTAGCATGGAAACGAGGGAAGGACGAAAACGAGGCTAAAGGGAAAACGAGGCTGTAGTTTTTAGCACCAAAACGAGTCTAGCATGGAAACGAGGCAAGGACGAAAGCGAATTAAAAAGAAAATGAGGCTGGGGTTTTTAGCACCAAAACGAGTCTGGCATGAAAACGAGGCATGGAAGAAAACAGGGCTACACGAAAACGAGGCTGAATATTTTAGCACCAAGTCGAGGCTACCATGGTAACGAGGCAAGAACAAAACAAGGCTGAAGCGAGAACGAGGCTCAAGTTTTTAGCAACAAAACCACTCTAGCATGGAAACGTGAGAAGGACGAAAACGAGGCTAAAACGAAAATGAGGCTGGGGTTTTTAGCACCAAAACAAGGCTAGCATGAAAACGAGGGAAGGACGAAAACGAGGCTAAAGGGAAAACGAGGCTGTAATTTTTAGCATCAAAACGAGTCTAGCATGGAAACGAGGCAAGGACGAAAACGAGGCTAAATTGAAAACGAGGCTGAAGTTTTTAGCACCAAAACGAGTCTAGCAAGTTTAAAAGAAAACAAGATTGAAGTTTTTAGCACCAAAAAGAGTCATTCATGGAAACGAGGCAAGGTCGAAAACGAGGCTAAAATGAAAACAAGGCTGGGGTTTTAGCACCAAAATGAGTCTAGCATGGAAAGGAGGCAAGGACAAAAACGAGGCTAAAACGAAATTGAGGTTAAGACTTTTAGCACCAAAACAAGTCTAGCATGGAAACGAGGCAAGGACAAAAACGAGGATAAAACGAAAAGGAGACTTGGATTTAAAGCACCAGAACGAGGCTAGCATGGAAACGAGGCCAGGACGAAAACGAGGCTGAAGTTTTTAGCACCAAAACGAATCTAGCATGGAAACGAGGCATGGACGAAAACGAGGCTTAAACAAAAACGAGACTGGGGTTTGAACAACAAATCGAGGCTAATATGGAAACAAGGCAATGACGAAAACGAGGCTAAAACGAAAACGAGGTTATGGCTTTTAAAACCAAATTGAGGCTGGCATGAAAACGAGGCAAGAACAAAACGAGGCTGAAGCAAAAACAAGGCTGAAGTTTTTGGCACCGAAACGAGTCTAGCATGGAAACGAGGCAAGGACAAAAACGTAGCTAAAACAAAAATGAGGCTGGGGTTTTTAGCACCAAAACGAGTCTGGCATGAAAACGAGGCAAGGACGAAAACAAGGCAAAACAAAAACGAGGCTGCACTTTTTAGCACTAAAACGAGGCTAGCATGGAAACGAGGGAAGGACGAAAACGAGGCTAAAGTGAAAACAAGGCTGGGGTTTAGCACCAAAACGAGTCTAGCATGGAAACAAGGCAAGGACAAAATTATGGCTTAAACGAAAACGAGGTTAGGTCTTTTAGCACCAACTTGAGGCTAGCATGCAAACGAGGCTAGGACAAAAACAAGGCCAAAACAAAAACGAGGCTGGGGTTTTTAGCACCAAAATGAATCTGGCATGAAAACAAGGCAAGGATGAAAACAAGGCCAAAACAAAAACGAGGCTGGGGTTTTTAGAACTAAAACGAGGCTAGCATGGAAACGAGGGAAGGACGAAAACGGGGCTAAAAGAAAACGAGGCTAGGTCTTTTAGCACAAAGCGAAAACGAGACTAGGGTTTTGGCACAAAAATGAGGCTAGCATTGAAAAGAGGCAATGACAAAAACGAGGCTAAAATGAAAACAAGGCTGGGGTTTTTAGAACTAAAACGAGGCTAGCATGGAAACGAGGGAAGGACGAAAACGAGGCTAAAGGGAAAACGAGGCTGTAGTTTTTAGCACCAAAACGAGTCTAGCATGGAAACGAGGCAAGGACGAAAGCGAAGCCAAAAGAAAATGAGGCTGGGGTTTTTAGCACCAAAACGAGTCTGGCATGAAAACGAGGCATGGAAGAAAACAGGGCTACACGAAAACGAGGCTGAATATTTTAGCACCAAGTCGAGGCTACCATGGTAACGAGGCAAGAACAAAACAAGGCTGAAGCGAGAACGAGGCTCAAGTTTTTAGCAACAAAACCACTCTAGCATGGAAACGTGAGAAGGACGAAAACGAGGCTAAAACGAAAATGAGGCTGGGGTTTTTAGCACCAAAACAAGGCTAGCATGGAAACGAGGGAAGGACGAAAACGAGGCTAAAGGGAAAACGAGGCTGTAGTTTTTAGCATCAAAACGAGTCTAGCATGGAAACGAGGCAAGGACGAAAACGAGGCTAAATTGAAAACGAGGCTGAAGTTTTTAGCACCAAAACGAGTCTAGCAAGTTTAAAAGAAAACAAGATTGAAGTTTTTAGCACCAAAAAGAGTCATTCATGGAAACGAGGCAAGGTCGAAAACGAGGCTAAAATGAAAACAAGGCTGGGGTTTTAGCACCAAAATGAGTCTAGCATGGAAAGGAGGCAAGGACAAAAACGAGGCTAAAACGAAATTGAGGTTAAGACTTTTAGCACCAGAACAAGGCTAGCATGGAAACGAGGCCAGGACGAAAACGAGGCTGAAGTTTTTAGCACCAAAACGAATCTAGCATGGAAACGAGGCATGGACGAAAACGAGGCTTAAACAAAAACGAGACTGGGTTTTGAACAACAAATCGAGGCTAATATGGAAACAAGGCAAGGACGAAAACGAGGCTAAAACGAAAAACGAGGTTATGGCTTTTTAAAACCAAATTGAGGCTGGCATGAAAACGAAGCAAGAACAAAACGAGGCTGAAGCCAAAAACGAGGCTGAAGTTTTGGCACCAAAAACGAGTCTAGCATGGAAACGAGGCAAGGACAAAAACGTAGCTAAAACAAAAATGAGGCTGGGGTTTTTAGCACCAAAACGAGTCTGGCATGAAAACGAGGCAAGGACGAAAACAAGGCCAAAACAAAAACGAGGCTGCACTTTTTAGCACTAAAACGAGGCTAGCATGCAAACGAGGCTAGGACAAAAACGGGGCTAAACGAAAACGAAGCTAGGTGTTTTAGCACCAACTCGAGGCTAGCATGGAAACAAACAAAGGAGAAAAATGAGGCTAAAACAAAAACGAGGTTATGGCTTTTAAAACGAAAACGAGGCTAGGAAGAAAACGAGGCAAGAACAAAACGAGGCTAACATGAAAACGAGGCAAGAACAAAACGGGGCTGAAGCGAAAACGAGACTGTGGTTTTTAGCACCAAAAAGAAGTTAGCATGGAAACGAGGCAAGGACAAAAACGAAGCTAAAACAAAAATGAGGCTTGGGTTTTTAGTACCAAAACGACTTGGCAGAAAAGGAGGCAAGGACGAAAACAAGGCCAAAAAAAAACGAGGCTGGGGTTTTTAGCACTAAAACGAGTCTAGCATGGAAACTAGGGAAGGACGAAAACGAGGCTAAAGGGAAAACGAGGCTGTAGTTTTTAGCATCAAAACGAGTCTAGCATGGAAACGAGACAAGGACGAAAACGAGGCTAAATTGAAAACGAGGCTGAAGTTTTTAGCACCAAAACGAGTCTAGCATGGAAACGAGGCAAGGACGAAAACAAGGCCAAAACAAAAACGAGGCTGGGGTTTTTAGCACTAAAACGAGGCTAGCATGGAAACGAGGGAAGGACGAAAACGGGGCTAAAAGAAAACGAGGCTAGGTCTTTTAGCACAAAGCGAAAACGAGACTAGGGTTTTGGCACAAACATGAGGCTAGCATTGAAAAGAGGCAATGACAAAAACGAGGCTAAAATGAAAACAAGGCTGGGGTTTTTAGAACTAAAACGAGTCTAGCATGGAAACGAGGCAAGGACGAAAGCGAAGCCAAAAACAAATGAGGCTGGGGTTTTTAGCACCAAAACGAGTCTGGCATGAAACCGAGGCATGGAAGAAAACAGGGCTACACGAAAACGAGGCTGAATATTTTAGCACCAAGTCGAGGCTACCATGGTAACGAGGCAAGAACAAAACAAGGCTGAAGCGAGAACGAGGCTCAAGTTTTTAGCAACAAAACCACTCTAGCATGGAAACGTGAGAAGGACGAAAACGAGGCTAAAGGGAAAACGAGGCTGTAGTTTTTAGCATCAAAACGAGTCTAGCATGGAAACGAGGCAAGGACGAAAACGAGGCTAAATTGAAAACGAGGCTGAAGTTTTTAGCACCAAAACGAGTCTAGCAAGTTTAAAAGAAAACAAGATTGAAGTTTTTAGCACCAAAAAGAGTCATTCATGGAAACGAGGCAAGGTCGAAAACGAGGCTAAAATGAAAACAAGGCTGGGGTTTTAGCACCAAAATGAGTCTAGCATGGAAAGGAGGCAAGGACAAAAACGAGGCTAAAACGAAATTGAGGTTAAGACTTTTAGCACCAAAACAAGTCTAGCATGGAAACGAGGCAAGGACAAAAACGAGGATAAAACGAAAAGGAGACTTGGATTTAAAGCACCAGAACGAGGCTAGCATGGAAACGAGGCCAGGACGAAAACGAGGCTGAAGTTTTTAGCACCAAAACGAATCTAGCATGGAAACGAGGCATGGACGAAAAACGAGGCTTAAACAAAATCGAGACTGGGGTTTGAACAACAATCGAGGCTAATATGGAAACAAGGCAAGGACGGAAAACGAGGCTAAAACAAAACGAGGTATGGCTTTTAAAACCAAATTGAGGCTGGCATGAAAACGAGGCAAGAACAAACGAGGCTGAAGCAAAAACAAGGCTGAAGTTTTTGGCACCGAAACGAGTCTAGCATGAAACGAGGCAAGGACAAAAACGTAGCTAAAACAAAAATGAGGCTGGGTTTTTAGCACCAAAACGAGTCTGGCATGAAACGAGGCAAGGACGAAAACAAGGCCAAAACAAAAACGAGGCTGCACTTTTTAGCACTTAAAACGAGGCTAGCATGGAAACGAGGAAGGACGAAACGAGGCTAAAGTGAAAAACAAGGCTGGGGTTTTAGCACCAAAACGAGTCTAGCATGGAAACAAGGCAAGGACAAAATTATGGCTTAAACGAAAACGAGGTTAGGTCTTTTAGCACCAACTTGAGGCTAGCATGCAAACGAGGCTAGGACAAAAACAAGGCCAAAACAAAAACGAGGCTGGGGTTTTTAGCACCAAAACGAGTCTGGCATGAAAACGAGGCAAGGACGAAAACAAGGCCAAAACAAAAACGAGGCTGGGGTTTTTAGAACTAAAACGAGGCTAGCATGGAAACGAGGGAAGGACGAAAACGAGGCTAAAGGGAAAACGAGGCTGTAGTTTTTAGCATCAAAACGAGTCTAGCATGGAAACGAGGCAAGGACGAAAACGAGGCTAAATTGAAAACGAGGATGAAGTTTTTAGCACCAAAACGAGTCTAGCATGGCAACGAGGCAAGGACGAAAACAAGGCCAAAACAAAAACGAGGCTGGGGTTTTTAACACTAAAACGAGGCTAGCATGGAAACGAGGGAAGGACGAAAACAGGGCTAAAAGAAAACGAGGCTAGGTCTTTTAGCACAAAGCGAAAACGAGACTAGGGTTTTGGCACAAAAATGAGGCTAGCATTGAAAAGAGGCAATGACAAAAACGAGGCTAAAATGAAAACAAGGCTGGGGTTTTTAGAACTAAAACGAGGCTAGCATGGAAACGAGAGAAGGACGAAAACGAGGCTAAAGGGAAAACGAGGCTGTAGTTTTTAGCACCAAAACGAGTCTAGCATGGAAACGAGGCAAGGACGAAAGCGAAGCCAAAAGAAAATGAGGCTGGGGTTTTTAGCACCAAAACGAGTCTGGCATGAAAACGAGGCATGGAAGAAAACAGGGCTACACGAAAACGAGGCTGAATATTTTAGCACCAAGTCGAGGCTACCATGGTAACGAGGCAAGAACAAAACAAGGCTGAAGCGAGAACGAGGCTCAAGTTTTTAGCAACAAAACCACTCTAGCATGGAAACGTGAGAAGGACGAAAACGAGGCTAAAACGAAAATGAGGCTGGGGTTTTTAGCACCAAAACAAGGCTAGCATGGAAACGAGGGAAGGACGAAAACGAGGCTAAAGGGAAAACGAGGCTGTAGTTTTTAGCATCAAAACGAGTCTACATGGAAACGAGGCAAGACGAAACGAGGCTAAATTGAAAACGAGGCTGAAGTTTTTAGCACCAAAACGAGTCTAGCAAGTTTAAAAGAAAAGAAGATTGAAGTTTTTAGCACCAAAAAGAGTCATGCATGGAAACGAGGCAAGGTCGAAAACGAGGCTAAAATGAAAACAAGGCTGGGGTTTTAGCACCAAAATGAGTCTAGCATGGAAAGGAGGCAAGGACAAAAACGAGGCTAAAACGAATTGAGGTTAAGACTTTTAGCACCAAAACAAGTCTAGCATGGAAACGAGGCAAGGACAAAAACGAGGATAAAACGAAAAGGAGACTTGGATTTAAAGCACCAGAACGAGGCTAGCATGGAAACGAGGCCAGGACGAAAACGAGGCTGAAGTTTTTAGCACCAAAACGAATCTAGCATGGAAACGAGGCATGGACGAAAACGAGGCTTAAACAAAAACGAGACTGGGGTTTGAACAACAAATCGAGGCTAATATGGAAACAAGGCAAGGACGAAAACGAGGCTAAAACGAAAACGAGGTTATGGCTTTTAAAACCAAATTGAGGCTGGCATGAAAACGAGGCAAGAACAAAACGAGGCTGAAGCAAAAACGAGGCTGAAGTTTTTGGCACCGAAACGAGTCTAGCATGGAAACGAGGCAAGGACAAAAACGTAGCTAAAACAAAAATGAGGCTGGGGTTTTTAGCACCAAAACGATCTGGCATGAAAACGAGGCAAGGACGAAAACAAGGCCAAAACAAAAACGAGGCTGCACTTTTTAGCACTAAAACGAGGCTAGCATGGAAACGAGGGAAGGACGAAAACGAGGCTAAAGTGAAAACAAGGCTGGGGTTTTAGCACCAAAACGAGTCTAGCATGGAAACAAGGCAAGGACAAAATTATGGCTTAAACGAAAACGAGGTTAGGTCTTTTAGCACCAACTTGAGGCTAGCATGCAAACGAGGCTAGGACAAAAATGGGGCTAAACGAAAACGAGGCTAGGTCTTTTAGCACCAACTCGAGGCTAGCATGGAAACAAACAAAGGAGAAAAATGAGGCTAAAACAAAAACGAGGTTATGGCTTTTAAAACCAAAACGAGGCTAGGAAGAAAACGAGGCAAGAACAAAACGAGGCTAACATGAAAACGAGGCAAGAACAAAACGGGGCTGAAGCGAAAACGAGACTGTGGTTTTTAGCACCAAAAAGAAGTTAGCATGGAAACGAGGCAAGGACAAAAACGAAGCTAAAACAAAAATGAGGCTTGGGTTTTTAGTACCAAAACGACTCTGGCAAGAAAAGGAGGCAAGGACGAAAACAAGGCCAAAAAAAACGAGGCTGGGGTTTTTAGCACTAAAACGAGTCTAGCATGGAAACGAGGGAAGGACGGAAACGAGGCTAAAGGGAAAACGAGACTGTGGTTTTTAGCACCAAAAAGAAGCTAGCATGGAAACGAGGCAAGGACGAAAGCAAAGTTTAAAACAAAACGAGATTGAAGTTTTTAGCACCAAAAAGAGTCATGCATGGAAACGAGGCAATGTCGAAAACGAGGCTAAAATGAAAACAAGGCTGGGGTTTTAGCACCAAAATGAGTCTAGCATGGAAACGAGACAAGGACGAAAACGAGGCTAAAAACGAAATTTAGGTTAGGAATTTTAGCATCAAATCGAGGCTAGCATAAAAACGAGGCAAGAACAAGACGAGGCTGAAGGGAAAACGAGGCTGAAGTTTTTAGCACTAAAACGAGGCTAGCATTGAAACGTGGGAAGGACAAAAACGAGGCTAAAGGGAAAACGAGACTGTGGTTTTTAGCACCAAAAAGAAGCTAGCATGGAAACGAGGCAAGGACGAAAGCGAAGTTTAAAAGAAAACGAGATTGAAGTTTTTAGCACCAAAATGAGTCTAGCATGGAAAGGAGGCAAGGACGAAAACAAGGCCAAAACAAAAACGAGGCCTGGGTTTTTAGAAATAAAACGAGGCTAGCATGAAAACAAGGGAAGGACGAAAACGGGACTAAGAGAAAACGAGGCTAGGTCTTTTAGCACAAAGCGAAAACGAGGCTAGGTTTTTGGCACGAAAATGAGGCTCGCATTGAAAAGAGGCAATGACAAAAACGAGGCTAAAATGAAAACAAGGCTTGGGTTTTTAGAACTAAAACGAGGCTAGCATGGAAACGAGAGAAAGACGAAAACGAGGCTAAAGGGAAAACGAGGCTGTAGTTTTTAGCACCAAAACGAGTCTAGCATGGAAACGAGGCAAGGACGAAAGCGAATTAAAAAGAAAATGAGGCTGGGGTTTTTAGCACCAAAACGAGTCTGGCATGAATACGAGGCATGGAAGAAAACAGGGCTACACGAAAACGAGGCTGAATATTTTAGCACCAAGTCGAGGCTACCATGGTAACGAGGCAAGAACAAAACAAGGCTGAAGCGAGAACGAGGCTCAAGTTTTTAGCAACAAAACCACTCTAGCATGGAAACGTGAGAAGGACGAAAACGAGGCTAAAACGAAAATGAGGCTGGGGTTTTTAGCACCAAAATGAGGCTAGCAAAGAAACGAGGCTTGGAGAAAAACGAGGCAAAACTGATAACGAGGCTAGGGCTTTTAGCATCAAATAGAGTTAGGCATGGAAACGAGAGAGGGAAAAAAACGAGGATCAAACGAAAACGAGACTGTGGTTTTCTAGCACCAAAATGAGGCTAGCATGGAAACGAGGCTGCATCGAAAACTAGGTTAGGGCTTTAAAAACCAAAACAAGGCTAGCATAAAAACGAGGCAAAAACAAAACGAGGCTGAAGCGAAAACGAGGCTGAATATTTTAAAACCAAGTCGAGGCTAGCATGGAAACGAGACTAGGGCAAAAACGGGGCTTAAAGTAAACGAGGCTGAAGCGAAAATGAGGCTGAAGTTTTTAGCACCAAAAGGAGGCTAGCATGGAAACGAGGCAAGAACTAAACAAGGCTGAAGCGAGAACGAGGCAGAAGTTTTTAGCACCAAAACGAGTCTAGCATGGGAACGAGGCAAGGACGAAAGCGAAGCTAAAACAAAAATGAGGCTGGGGTTTTTAGCTGCAAAACGAGTCTGGCATGAAAACGAGGCAGGAACGAAATGAAGGCCAAAACGAAAACGAGGCTGTGATCATAGCACCAAGTCGAGGCTAGCACGAAAACGAGGCAAGGAAGAAAACGGGGCTAAACAGAAACGAGACTGGGGTTTTAGCACCAAAATGAGGCTGGCATGGAAAGAGGCAAAGACAAAAACAAGGCTGCATCGAAAACTAGGTTAGGGCTTTAAAAACCAAAACGAGGCTAGCATAAAAACGAGTCAAGAACAAAACGAGGCTAAAACGAAAACGAGGTTAAGGTTTTCAGAACTAAAACGAGGCTAGCATGGAAACGAGGGAAGGACGGAAACGGGGCTAAAGGGAAAACCAGGCTGAAGTTTTAAGCACCAAAAGGAGGCTAGCATTAAAACGAGGGAAGGATGAAAACGAGGCTAAAGGGAAAACGAGTCTGTGGTTTTTAACAACAAAAGGAGGCTAGCATGGAAACGAGGCAAGGACAAAAGCGAAGTTTAAAAGAAAAGAGATTGAAGTTTTTAGCACCAAAAGAGTCATGCAGGAAACGAGGCAAGGTCGAAAACGAGGCTAAAATGAAAACAAGGCTGGGTTTTAGCACCAAAATGAGTCTAGCATGGAAAGGAGGCAAGGACAAAACGAGGCTAAAACGAAATTGAGGTTAAGACTTTTAGCACCAAAACAAGTCTAGCATGGAAACGAGGCAAGGACAAAAACGAGGATAAAACGAGAAGGAGACTTGGGTTTAAAGCACCAGAACGAGGCTAGCATGGAAACGAGGCCAGGACGAAAACGAGGCTCAAGTTTTTAGCACCAAAACGAACCTAGAATGGAAACGAGGCATGGACGAAAACGAGGCTTAAAAAAAATGAGACTGGGGTTTGAACAACAAATCGAGGCTAATATGGAAACAAGGCAAGGACGAAAACGAGGCTAAAACGAAAACAAGACTGGAGTTTTAGCACCAAATCGAGGGCTAGCATGGAAACAAGAGAGGGAAAAAAACGAGGCTAAAACGAAAACGACGTTATGGCTTTTAAAACCAAATTGAGGCTAGCATGAAAACGAGGCAAGAACAAAACGAGGCTGAAGCAAAAACGAGTCTGTGGTTTTTAGCAACAAAAGGAGGCTAGCATGGAAACGAGGCAAGGAAGAAAACGAGGCTGAAGTTTTTAGCACCAAAACGAGTCTAGCATGGAAACGAGGCAAGGACAAAAACGAAGCTAAAAAAAATGAGGCTGGGGTTTTTAGCACCAAAACGACTCTGGCATGAAAAGCAATCAAGGACAAAAACAAGGCCAAAACAAAAACGCGGCTGGGGTTTTTAGCACTAAAACGAGGCTAGTATGGAAACGAGGCATGGACGAAAACGAGGCTAAATTGAAAACGAGGCTGAAGTTTTTAGCACCAAAACGAGTTTAGCATGGAAACGAGGCATGGACGAAAACAAGGCCAAAACAAAAACGAGACTGGGGTTTTAGCACCAAAATGAGGCTAGCATGGAAAAGAGGCAAAGACAAAAACAAGGCTGCATCGAAAACTAGGTTAGGGCTTTAAAAACCAAAACGAGGCTAGCATAAAAGCGAGTCAAGAACAAAACGAGGCTAAAACGAAAACGAGGCTAAGGTTTTCAGAACTAAAACGAGGCTAGCATGGAAACGAGGGAGGGACGGAAACGGGGCTAAAGGGAAAACCAGGCTGAAGTTTTAAGCACCAAAAGGAGGCTAGCATTAAAACGAGGGAAGGATGAAAACGAGGCTAAAGGGAAAACGAGTCTGTGGTTTTTAGCAACAAAAGGAGGCTAGCATGGAAACGAGGCAAGGACGAAAGCGAAGTTTATAAGAAAACGAGATTGAAGTTTTTAGCACCAAAAAGAGTCATGCATGGAAACGAGGCAAGGTCGAAAACGAGGCTAAAATGAAAACAAGGCTGGTGTTTTAGCACCAAAATGAGTCTAGCATGGAAAGGAGGCAAGGACAAAAACGAGGCTAAAACGAAATTGAGGTTAAGACTTTTAGCACCAAAACAAGTCTAGCATGGAAACAAGGCAAGGACAAAAACAAGGCTGCATCGAAAACTAGGTTAGGGCTTTAAAAACCAAAACGAGGCTAGCATAAAAACGAGTCAAGAACAAAACGAGGCTAAAACGAAAGCGAGGCTAAGGTTTTCAGAACTAAAACGAGGCTAGCATGGAAACGAGGGAAGGACGGAAACGGGGCTAAAGGAAAAACCAGGCTGAAGTTTTAAGCACCAAAAGGAGGCTAGCATTAAAACGAGGGAAGGATGAAAACGAGGCTAAAGGGAAATCGAGTCTGTGGTTTTAAGCAACAAAAGGAGGCTAGCATGGAAACGAGGCAAGGACGAAAGCGAAGTTTAAAAGAAAACGAGATTGAAGTTTTCAGCAACAAAAAGAGTCATGCATGGAAACGAGGCAAGGTCGAAAACGAGGCTAAAATGAAAACAAGGCTGGTGTCTTAGCACCAAAATGAGTCTAGCATGGAAAGGAGGCAAGGACAAAAACGAGGCTAAAACGAAATTGAGGTTAAGACTTTTAGCACCAAAACAAGTCTAGCATGGAAACAAAGCAAGGACAAAAACGAGGATAAAACGAAAAGGAGACTTGGGTTGAAAGCACCAGAACGAGGCTAGCATGGAAACGTGAGAAGGACGAAAACGAGGCTGAAAATAAAATGAGGCTGGAGTTTTTAGCACCAAAACGAGGCTAGCAAAGAAACGAGGCAAGGATGAAAACAAGGCCAAAACAAAAACGAGGCTGGGGTTTTTAGAACTAAAACGAGAATAGCATGGAAACGAGGGAAGGACGAAAACGAGGCTAAAGGGAAAACGAGGCTGTAGTTTTTAGCATCAAAACGAGTCTAGCATATAAACGAGGCAAGGACGAAAACGAGGCTAAATTGAAAACGAGGCTGAAGTTTTTAGCACCAAAACGAGTCTAGCATGGAAACGAGGCAAGGACGAAAACAAGGCCAAAACAAAAACGAGGCTGGGGTTTTTAGCACTAAAACGAGGCTAGCATGGAAACGAGGGAAGGACGAAAACGGGGCTAAAAGAAAACGAGGCTAGGTCTTTTAGCACAAAGCGAAAACGAGACTAGGGTTTTGGCACGAAAATGAGGCTAGCATTGAAAAGAGGCAATGACAAAAACGAGGCTAAAATGAAAACAAGGCTGGGGTTTTTAGAACTAAAACGAGGCTAGCATGGAAACGAGAGAAAGACGAAAACGAGGCTAAAGGGAAAACGAGGCTGTAGTTTTTAGCACCAAAACGAGTCTAGCATGGAAACGAGGCAAGGACGAAAGCGAATTAAAAAGAAAATGAGGTTGGGGTTTTAAGCACCAAAACGAGTCTGGCATGAAAACGAGGCATGGAAGAAAACAGGGCTACACGAAAACGAGGCTGAATATTTTAGCACCAAGTCGAGGCTACCATGGTAACGAGCAAGAACAAAACAAGGCTGAAGCGAGAACGAGGCTCAAGTTTTTAGCAACAAAACCACTCTAGCATGGAAACGTGAGAAGGACGAAAACGAGGCTAAAACGAAAATGAGGCTGGGGTTTTTAGCACCAAAATGAGGCTAGCAAAGAAACGAGGCTTGGAGAAAAACGAGGCAAAACTGATAACGAGGCTAGGGCTTTTAGCATCAAATAGAGTTAGGCATGGAAACGAGAGAGGGAAAAAAACGAGGATCAAACGAAAACGAGACTGTGGTTTTCTAGCACCAAAATGAGGCTAGCATGGAAACGAGGCTGCATCGAAAACTAGGTTAGGGCTTTAAAAACCAAAACAAGGCTAGCATAAAAACGAGGCAAAAACAAAACGAGGCTGAAGCGAAAACGAGGCTGAATATTTTAAAACCAAGTCGAGGCTAGCATGGAAACGAGACTAGGGCAAAAACGGGGCTTAAAGTAAACGAGGCTGAAGCAAAAATGAGGCTGAAGTTTTTAGCACCAAAACGAGTCTAGCATGGGAACGAGGCAAGGACGAAAGCGAAGCTAAAACAAAAATGAGGCTGGGGTTTTTAGCTGCAAAACGAGTCTGGCATGAAAACGAGGCAGGAACGAAATGAAGGCCAAAACGAAAACGAGGCTGTGATCATAGCACCAAGTCGAGGCTAGCACGAAAACGAGGCAAGGAAGAAAACGGGGCTAAACAGAAACGAGACTGGGGTTTTAGCACCAAAATGAGGCTGGCATGGAAAGAGGCAAAGACAAAAACAAGGCTGCATCGAAAACTAGGTTAGGGCTTTAAAAACCAAAACGAGGCTAGCATAAAAACGAGTCAAGAACAAAACGAGGCTAAAACGAAAACGAGGTTAAGGTTTTCAGAACTAAAACGAGGCTAGCATGGAAACGAGGAAGGACGGAAACGGGGCTAAAGGGAAAACCAGGCTGAAGTTTTAAGCACCAAAAGGAGGCTAGCATTAAAACGAGGGAAGGATGAACGAGGCTAAAGGGAAAACGAGTCTGTGGTTTTTAGCAACAAAAGGGCTAGCATGGAAACGAGGCAAGGACAAAAGCGAAGTTTAAAAGAAAAGAAGATTGAAGTTTTTAGCACCAAAAAGAGTCATGCATGGAAACGAGGCAAGGTCGAAAACGAGGCTAAAATGAAAACAAGGCTGGGGTTTTAGCACCAAAATGAGTCTAGCATGGAAAGGAGGCAAGGACAAAAACGAGGCTAAAACGAAATTGAGGTTAAGACTTTTAGCACCAAACAAGTCTAGCATGGAAACGAGGCAAGGACAAAAACGAGGATAAAACGAGAAGGAGACTTGGGTTTAAAGCACCAGAACGAGGCTAGCATGGAAACGAGGCCAGGACGAAAACGAGGCTCAAGTTTTTAGCACCAAAACGAACCTAGCATGGAAACGAGGCATGGACGAAAACGAGGCTTAAAAAAAATGAGACTGGGGTTTGAACAACAAATCGAGGCTAATATGGAAACAAGGCAAGGACGAAAACGAGGCTAAAACGAAAACAAGACTGGAGTTTTAGCACCAAATCGAGGGCTAGCATGGAAACAAGAGAGGGAAAAAAACGAGGCTAAAACGAAAACGACGTTATGGCTTTTAAAACCAAATTGAGGCTAGCATGAAAACGAGGCAAGAACAAAACGAGGCTGAAGCAAAAACGAGTCTGTGGTTTTTAGCAACAAAAGGAGGCTAGCATGGAAACGAGGCAAGGAAGAAAACGAGGCTGAAGTTTTTAGCACCAAAACGAGATAGCATGGAAACGAGGCAAGGACAAAAACGAAGCTAAAAAAAAATGAGGCTGGGGTTTTTAGCACCAAAACGACTCTGGCATGAAAAGCAATCAAGGACAAAAACAAGGCCAAAACAAAAACGCGGCTGGGGTTTTTAGCACTAAAACGAGGCTAGTATGGAAACGAGGCATGGACGAAAACGAGGCTAAATTGAAAACGAGGCTGACGTTTTTAGCACCAAAACGAGTTTAGCATGGAAACGAGGCATGGACGAAAACAAGGCCAAAACAAAAACGAGACTGGGGTTTTAGCACCAAAATGAGGCTAGCATGGAAAAGAGGCAAAGACAAAAACAAGGCTGCATCGAAAACTAGGTTAGGGCTTTAAAAACCAAAACGAGGCTAGCATAAAAGCGAGTCAAGAACAAAACGAGGCTAAAACGAAAACGAGGCTAAGGTTTTCAGAACTAAAACGAGGCTAGCATGGAAACGAGGGAGGGACGGAAACGGGGCTAAAGGGAAACCAGGCTGAAGTTTTAAGCACCAAAAGGAGGCTAGCATTAAAACGAGGGAAGATGAAAACGAGGCTAAAGGGAAAACGAGTCTGTGGTTTTTAGCAACAAAAGGAGGCTAGCATGGAAACGAAGCAAGGACGAAAGCGAAGTTTAAAAGAAAACGAGATTGAAGTTTTTAGCACCAAAAAGAGTCATGCATGGAAACGAGGCAAGGTCGAAAACGAGGCTAAAATGAAAACAAGGCTGGGTTTTAGCACCAAAATGAGTCTAGCATGGAAAGGAGGCAAGGACAAAACGAGGCTAAAACGAAATTGAGGTTAAGACTTTTAGCACCAAAACAAGTCTAGCATGGAAACAAGGCAAGGACAAAAACAAGGCTGCATCGAAAACTAGGTTAGGGCTTTAAAAACCAAAACGAGGCTAGCATAAAAACGAGTCAAGAACAAAACGAGGCTAAAACGAAAGCGAGGCTAAGGTTTTCAGAACTAAAACGAGGCTAGCATGGAAACGAGGGAAGGACGGAAACGGGGCTAAAGGAAAAACCAGGCTGAAGTTTTAAGCACCAAAAGGAGGCTAGCATTAAAACGAGGGAAGGATGAAAACGAGGCTAAAGGGAAATCGAGTCTGTGGTTTTAAGCAACAAAAGGAGGCTAGCATGGAAACGAGGCAAGGACGAAAGCGAAGTTTAAAAGAAAACGAGATTGAAGTTTTTAGCAACAAAAAGAGTCATGCATGGAAACGAGGCAAGGTCGAAAACGAGGCTAAAATGAAAACAAGGCTGGTGTTTTAGCACCAAAATGAGTCTAGCATGGAAAGGAGGCAAGGACAAAAACGAGGCTAAAACGAAATTGAGGTTAAGACTTTTAGCACCAAAACAAGTCTAGCATGGAAACAAAGCAAGGACAAAAACGAGGATAAAACGAAAAGGAGACTTGGGTTGAAAGCACCAGAACGAGGCTAGCATGGAAACGTGGCCAGGACGAAAACGAGGCTGAAGTTTTTAGCACCAAAACGAATCTAGCATGGAAACGAGGCATGGACGAAAACGAGGCTTAAACAAAAACGAGACTGGGGTTTGAACAACAAATCGAGGCTAATATGGAAACAAGGCAAGGACGAAAACGAGGCTAAAACGAAAACGAGGTTATGGCTTTTAAAACCAAATTGAGGCTGGCATGAAAACGAAGCAAGAACAAAACGAGGCTGAAGCAAAAACGAGGCTGAAGTTTTTGGCACCAAAACGAGTCTAGCATGGAAACGAGGCAAGGACAAAAACGAGGCTTAAACAAAAACGAGACTGGGGTTTGAACAACAAATCGAGGCTAATATGGAAACAAGGCAAGGACGAAAACGAGGCTAAAACGAAAACGAGGTTATCGTTCTTAAAACCAAATTGAGGCTGGCATGAAAACGAGGCAAGAACAAAACAAGGCCAAAACAAAAACGAGGCTGCACTTTTTAGCACTAAAACGAGGCTAGCATGGAAACGAGGGAAGGACGAAAACGAGGCTAAAGTGAAAACAAGGCTGGGGTTTTAGCACCAAAACGAGTCTAGCATGGAAACAAGGCAAGGACAAAATTATGGCTTAAACGAAAACGAGGTTAGGTCTCTTAGCACCAACTTGAGGCTAGCATGCAAACGAGGCTAGGACAAAAACGGGGCTAAACGAAAACGAGGCTAGGTCTTTTAGCACCAACTCGAGGCTAGCATGGAAACAAACAAAGAAGAAAAATGAGGCTAAAACAAAAACGAGGTTATGGCTTTTAAAACGAAAACGAGGCTAGGAAGAAAACGAGGCAAGAACAAAACGAGGCTAACATGAAAACGAGGCAAGAACAAAACGGGGCTGAAGCGAAAACGAGACTGTGGTTTTTAGCACCAAAAAGAAGCTAGCATGGAAACGAGGCAAGGACGAAACCGAAGTTTAAAAGAAAACGAGATTGAAGTTTTTAGCACCAAAAAGAGTCATGCATGGAAACGAGGCAAGGTCGAAAACGAGGCTAAAATGAAAACAAGGCTGGGGTTTTAGCACCAAAATGAGTCTAGCATGGAAACGAGACAAGGACGAAAACGAGGCTAAAAACGAAATTGAGGTTAGGAATTTTAGCATCAAATCGAGGCTAGCATGGAAACGAGAGAAGGACGGAAACGGGGCTAAAGGAAAAACCAGGCTGAAGTTTTAGGCACCAAAAGGAGGCTAGCATTAAAACGAGGGAAGGATGAAAACGAGGCTAAAGGGAAATCGAGTCTGTGGTTTTTAGCAACAAAAGGAGGCTAGCATGGAAACGAGGCAAGGACGAAAGCGAAGTTTAAAAGAAAACGAGATTGAAGTTTTTAGCACCAAAAAGAGTCATGCATGGAAACGAGGCAAGGTCGAAAACGAGGCTAAAATGAAAACAAGGCTGGGGTTTTAGCACCAAAATGAGTCTAGCATGGAAAGGAGGCAAGGACAAAAACGAGGCTAAAACGAAATTGAGGTTAAGACTTTTAGCACCAAAACAAGTCTAGCATGGAAACGAGGCAAGGACAAAAACGAGGATAAAACGAAAAGGAGTCTTGGGTTTAAAGCACCAGAACGAGGCTAGCATGGAAACGAGGCCAGGACGAAAACGAGGCTGAAGTTTTTAGCACCAAAACGAATCTACCATGGAAACGAGGCATGGACGAAAACGAGGCTTAAACAAAAACGAGACTGGGGTTTGAACAACAAATCGAGGCTAATATGGAAACAAGGCAAGGACGAAAACGAGGCTAAAACGAAAACGAGGTTATGGCTTTTAAAACCAAATTGAGGCTGGCATGAAAACGAAGCAAGAACAAAACAAGGCTGAAGCAAAAACGAGGCTGAAATTTTTGGCACCAAAACGAGTCTAGCATGGAAACGAGGCAAGGACAAAAACGTAGCTAAAACAAAAATGAGGCTGGGGTTTTTAGCACCAAAACGAGTCTGGCATGAAAACGAGGCAAGGACGAAAACAAGGCCAAAACAAAAACGAGGCTGCACTTTTTAGCACTAAAACGAGGCTAGCATGCAAACGAGGCTAGGACAAAAACGGGGCTAAACGAAAACGAGGCTAGGTCTTTTAGCACCAACTCGAGGCTAGCATGGAAACAAACAAAGGAGAAAAATGAGGCTAAAACAAAAACGAGGTTATGGCTTTTAAAACCAAAACGAGGCTAGGAAGAAAACGAGGCAAGAACAAAACGAGGCTAACATGAAAACGAGGCAAGAACAAAACGGGGCTGAAGCGAAAACGAGACTGTGGTTTTTAGCACCAAAAAGAAGTTAGCATGGAAACGAGGCAAGGACAAAAACGAAGCTAAAACAAAAATGAGGCTTGGGTTTTTAGTACCAAAACGACTCTGGCAAGAAAAGGAGGCAAGGACGAAAACAAGGCCAAAAAAAAACGAGGCTGGGGTTTTTAGCACTAAAACGAGTCTAGCATGGAAACGAGGGAAGGACGGAAACGAGGCTAAAGGGAAAACGAGACTGTGGTTTTTAGCACCAAAAAGAAGCTAGCATGGAAACGAGGCAAGGACGAAAGCGAAGTTTAAAAGAAAACGAGATTGAAGTTTTTAGCACCAAAAAGAGTCATGCATGGAAACGAGGCAAGGTCGAAAACGAGGCTAAAATGAAAGCAAGGCTGGGGTTTTAGCACCAAAATGAGTCTAGCATGGAAAGGAGGCAAGGACAAAAACGAGGCTAAAACGAAATTGAGGTTAAGACTTTTAGCACCAAAACAAGTCTAGCATGGAAACGAGGCAAGGACAAAAACGAGGATAAAACGAAAAGGAGACTTGGATTTAAAGCACCAGGACGAGGCTAGCATGGAAACGAGGCCAGGACGAAAACGAGGCTGAAGTTTTTAGCACTAAAACGAGGCTAGCATGGAAACGAGGCATGGATGAAAACGAGGCCTAAACAAAAACGAGACTGGGGTTTGAACAACAAATCGAGGCTAATATGGAAACAAGGCAAGGACGAAAACGAGGCTAAAACGAAAACAAGACTGGAGTTTTAGCACCAAATCGAGGGCTAGCATGGAAACAAGAGAGGGACAAAAAACGAGGCTAAAACGAAAACGAGGTTATTGCTTTTAAAACCAAATTGAGGCTAGCATGAAAACGAGGCAAGAACAAAACGAGGCTGAAGCAAAAACGAGTCTGTGGTTTTTAGCAACAAAAGGAGGCTAGCATGGAAACGAGGCAAGGAAGAAAACGAGGCTGAAGTTTTTAGCACCAAAACGAGTCTAGCATGGAAACGAGGCAAGGACAAAAACGAGGATAAAACGAAAAGGAGACTTGGATTTAAAGCACCAGGACGAGGCTAGCATGGAAACGAGGCCAGGACGAAAACGAGGCTGAAGTTTTTAGCACCAAAACGAATCTAGCATGGAAACGAGGCATGGACGAAAACGAGGTTTAAACAAAAACGAGACTGGGGTTTGAACAACAAATCGAGGCTAATATGGAAACAAGGCAAGGACGAAAACGAGGCTAAAACGAAAACGAGGTTATGGCTTTTAAAACCAAATTGAGGCTGGCATGAAAACGAGGCAAGAACAAAACGAGGCTGAAGCAAAAACGAGGCTGAAGTTTTTGGCACCGAAACGAGTCTAGCATGGAAACGAGGCAAGGACAAAAACGTAGCTAAAACAAAAATGAGGCTGGGGTTTTTAGCACCAAAACGAGTCTGGCATGAAAACGAGGCAAGGACGAAAACAAGGCCAAAACAAAAACGAGGCTGCACTTTTTAGCACTAAAACGAGGCTAGCATGGAAACGAGGGAAGGACGAAAACGAGGCTAAAGTGAAAACAAGG
Source organism: Nemopilema nomurai (assembly GCA_003864495.1). NCBI lineage: Eukaryota > Metazoa > Cnidaria > Scyphozoa > Rhizostomeae > Rhizostomatidae > Nemopilema > Nemopilema nomurai. The sequence goes on along the minus strand of ML133384.1, from coordinate 111,575 downwards.
CTGGGGTTTTAGCACCAAAACGAGTCTAGCATGGAAACAAGGCAAGGACAAAATTATGGCTTAAACGAAAACGAGGTTAGGTCTTTTAGCACCAACTTGAGGCTAGCATGCAAACGAGGCTAGGACAAAAATGGGGCTAAACGAAAACGAGGCTAGGTCTTTTAGCACCAACTCGAGGCTAGCATGGAAACAAACAAAGGAGAAAAATGAGGCTAAAACAAAAACGAGGTTATGGCTTTTAAAACGAAAACGAGGCTAGGAAGAAAACGAGGCAAGAACAAAACGAGGCTAACATGAAAACGAGGCAAGAACAAAACGGGGCTGAAGCGAAAACGAGACTGTGGTTTTTAGCACCAAAAAGAAGTTAGCATGGAAACGAGGCAAGGACAAAAACGAAGCTAAAACAAAAATGAGGCTTGGGTTTTTAGTACCAAAACGACTCTGGCAAGAAAAGGAGGCAAGGACGAAAACAAGGCCAAAAAAACGAGGCTAGGGTTTTTAGAAATAAAACGAGGCTAGCATGGAAACGAGGGAAGGACGAAAACGAGGCTAAAGGGAAAACGAGGCTGTAGTTTTTAGCACCAAAACGAGTCTAGCATGGAAACGAGGCAAGGACGAAAACAAGGCCAAAACAAAAACGAGGCTGGGGTTTTTAGCACTAAAACGAGGCTAGCATGAAAACAAGGGAAGGACGAAAACGGGACTAAGAGAAAATGAGGCTAGGTCTTTTAGCACAAAGCGAAAACGAGACTAGGGTTTTGGCACGAAAATGAGGCTAGCATTGAAAAGAGGCAATGACAAAAACGAGGCTAAAATGAAAACAAGGCTGGGGTTTTTAGAACTAAAACGAGGCTAGCATGGAAACGAGGGAAGATCGAAAACGAGGCTAAAGGGAAAACGAGACTGTAGTTTTTAGCACCAAAACGAGTCTAGAATGGAAACGAGGCAAGGACGAAAGCGAAGCCAAAAGAAAATGAGGCTGGGGTTTTTAGCACCAAAACGAGTCTGGCATGAAAACGAGGCATGGAAGAAAACAGGGCTACACGAAAACGAGGCTGAATATTTTAGCACCAAGTCGAGGCTACCATGGTAACGAGGCAAGAACAAAACAAGGCTGAAGCGAGAACGAGGCTCAAGTTTTTAGCAACAAAACCACTCTAGCATGGAAACGTGAGAAGGACGAAAACGAGGCTGAAAAGAAAATGAGGCTGGGGTTTTTAGCACCAAAACGAGGCTAGCAAAGAAACGAGGCAAGGATGAAAACAAGGCCAAAACAAAAACGAGGCTGGGGTTTTTAGAACTAAAACGAGGCTAGCATGGAAACGAGGGAAGGACGAAAACGAGGCTAAAGGGAAAACGAGGCTGTAGTTTTTAGCATCAAAACGAGTCTAGCATATAAACGAGGCAAGGACGAAAACGAGGCTAAATTGAAAACGAGGCTGAAGTTTTTAGCACCAAAACGAGTCTAGCATGGAAACGAGGCAAGGACGAAAACAAGGCCAAAACAAAAACGAGGCTGGGGTTTTTAGCACTAAAACGAGGCTAGCATGGAAACGAGGGAAGGACGAAAACGGGGCTAAAAGAAAACGAGGCTAGGTCTTTTAGCACAAAGCGAAAACGAGACTAGGGTTTTGGCACAAAAATGAGGCTAGCATTGAAAAGAGGCAATGACAAAAACGAGGCAAAAACGAAAATGAGGCTGGGGTTTTTAGCACAAAAACGAGGCTAGCAAAGAAACGAGGCTTGGACAAAAACGAGGCAAAACTGATAACGAGGCTAGGGCTTTTAGCATCAAATAGAGTTAGGCATGGAAACGAGAGAGGGAAAAAAACGAGGATTAAACGAAAACAAGACTGTGGTTTTCTAGCAACAAAATGAGGCTAGCATGGAAACGAGGCTGCATCGAAAACTAGGTTAGGGCTTTAAAAACCAAAACAAGGCTAGCATAAAAACGAGGCAAAAACAAAACGAGGCTGAAGCGAAAACGAGGCTGAATATTTTAAAACCAAGTCGAGGCTAGCATGGAAACGAGACAAGGGCAAAAACGGGGCTTAAAGTAAACGAGGCTGAAGCGAAAATGAGGCTGAAGTTTTTAGCACCAAAAGGAGGCTAGCATGGAAACGAGGCAAGAACTAAACAAGGCTGAAGCGAGAACGAGGCAGAAGTTTTTAGCACCAAAACGAGTCTAGCATGGGAACGAGGCAAGGACAAAAACGAAGCTAAAACAAAAATGAGGCTGGGGTTTTTAGCTGCAAAACGAGTCTGGCATGAAAACGAGGCAGGAACGAAATGAAGGCCAAAACGAAAACGAGGCTGTGATCATAGCACCAAGTCGAGGCTAGCACGAAAACGAGGCAAGGAAGAAAACGGGGCTAAACAGAAACGAGACTGGGGTTTTAGCACCAAAATGAGGCTGGCATGGAAAGAGGCAAAGACAAAAACAAGGCTGCATCGAAAACTAGGTTAGGGCTTTAAAAACCAAAACGAGGCTAGCATAAAAACGAGTCAAGAACAAAACGAGGCTAAAACGAAAACGAGGTTAAGGTTTTCAGAACTAAAACGAGGCTAGCATGGAAACGAGGCATGGATGAAAACGAGGCCTAAACAAAAACGAGACTGGGGTTTGAACAACAAATCGAGGCTAATATGGAAACAAGGCAAGGACGAAAACGAGGCTAAAACGAAAACAAGACTGGAGTTTTAGCACCAAATCGAGGGCTAGCATGGAAACAAGAGAGGGACAAAAAACGAAGCTAAAACAAAAATGAGGCTTGGGTTTTTAGTACCAAAACGACTCTGGCAAGAAAAGGAGGCAAGGACGAAAACAAGGCCAAAAAAAACGAGGCTGGGTTTTTAGCACTAAAACGAGTCTAGCATGGAAACGAGGGAAGGACGGAAACGAGGCTAAAGGGAAAACGAGACTGTGGTTTTTAGCACCAAAAAGAAGCTAGCATGGAAACGAGGCAAGGACGAAAGCGAAGTTTAAAAGAAAACGAGATTGAAGTTTTTAGCACCAAAAAGAGTCATGCATGGAAACGAGGCAAGGTCGAAAACGAGGCTAAAATGAAAGCAAGGCTGGGGTTTTAGCACCAAAATGAGTCTAGCATGGAAAGGAGGCAAGGACAAAAACGAGGCTAAAACGAAATTGAGGTTAAGACTTTTAGCACCAAAACAAGTCTAGCATGGAAACGAGGCAAGGACAAAAACGAGGATAAAACGAAAAGGAGACTTGGATTTAAAGCACCAGGACGAGGCTAGCAGGAAACGAGGCCAGGACGAAAACGAGGCTGAAGTTTTTAGCACCAAAACGAATCTAGCATGGAAACGAGGCATGGACGAAAACGAGGTTTAAACAAAAACGAGACTGGGGTTGAACAACAAATCGAGGCTAATATGGAAACAAGGCAAGGACGAAAACGAGGCTAAAACGAAAACGAGGTTATGGCTTTTAAAACCAAATTGAGGCTGGCATGAAAACGAGGCAAGAACAAAACGAGGCTGAAGCAAAAACGAGGCTGAAGTTTTTGGCACCGAAACGAGTCTAGCATGGAAACGAGGCAAGGACAAAAACGTAGCTAAAACAAAAATGAGGCTGGGGTTTTTAGCACCAAAACGAGTCTGGCATGAAAACGAGGCAAGGACGAAACAAGGCCAAAACAAAAACGAGGCTGCACTTTTTAGCACTAAAACGAGGCTAGCATGGAAACGAGGGAAGGACGAAAACGAGGCTAAAGTGAAAACAAGGCTGGGGTTTTAGCACCAAAACGAGTCTAGCATGGGAAACAAGGGCAAGGACAAAATTATGGCTTAAACGAAAACGAGGTTAGGTCTTTTAGCACCAACTTGAGGCTAGCATGCAAACGAGGCTAGGACAAAAATGGGGCTAAACGAAAACGAGGCTAGGTCTTTTAGCACCAACTCGAGGCTAGCATGGAAACAAACAAAGGAGAAAAATGAGGCTAAAACAAAAACGAGGTTATGGCTTTTAAAACGAAAACGAGGCTAGGAAGAAAACGAGGCAAGAACAAAACGAGGCTAACATGAAAACGAGGCAAGAACAAAACGGGGCTGAAGCGAAAACGAGACTGTGGTTTTTAGCACCAAAAAGAAGTTAGCATGGAAACGAGGCAAGGACAAAAACGAAGCTAAAACAAAAATGAGGCTTGGTTTTTAGTACCAAAACGACTCTGGCAAGAAAAGGAGGCAAGGACGAAAACAAGGCCAAAAAAACGAGGCTAGGGTTTTTAGAAATAAAACGAGGCTAGCATGGAAACGAGGGAAGGACGAAAACGAGGCTAAAGGGAAAACGACGCTGTAGTTTTTAGCACCAAAACGAGTCTAGCATGGAAACGAGGCAAGGACGAAAACAAGGCCAAAACAAAAACGAGGCTGGGGTTTTAGCACTAAAACGAGGCTAGCATGAAAACAAGGGAAGGACGAAAACGGGACTAAGAGAAAATGAGGCTAGGTCTTTAGCACAAAGCGAAAACGAGACTAGGGTTTTGGCACGAAAATGAGGCTAGCATTGAAAAGAGGCAATGACAAAAACGAGGCTAAAATGAAAACAAGGCTGGGGTTTTAGAACTAAAACGAGGCTAGCATGGAAACGAGGGAAGATCGAAAACGAGGCTAAAGGGAAAACGAGACTGTAGTTTTTAGCACCAAAACGAGTCTAGAATGGAAACGAGGCAAGGACGAAAGCGAATTGTAAAGAAAATGAGGCTGGGGTTTTTAGCACCAAAACGAGTCTGGCATGAAAACGAGGCATGGAAGAAAACAGGGCTACACGAAAACGAGGCTGAATATTTTAGCACCAAGTCGAGGCTACCATGGTAACGAGGCAAGAACAAAACAAGGCTGAAGCGAGAACGAGGCTCAAGTTTTTAGCAACAAAACCACTCTAGCATGGAAACGTGAGAAGGACGAAAACGAGGCTGAAAAGAAAATGAGGCTGGGGTTTTTAGCACCAAAACGAGGCTAGCAAAGAAACGAGGCAAGGATGAAAACAAGGCCAAAACAAAAACGAGGCTGGGGTTTTTAGAACTAAAACGAGGCTAGGCATGGAAACGAGGGAAGGACGAAAAACGAGGCTAAAGGGAAAACGAGGCTGTAGTTTTTAGCATCAAAACGAGTCTAGCATATAAACGAGGCAAGGACGAAAACGAGGCTAAATTGAAAACGAGGCTGAAGTTTTTAGCACCAAAACGAGTCTAGCATGGAAACGAGGCAAGGACGAAAACAAGGCCAAAACAAAAACGAGGCTGGGGTTTTTAGCACTAAAACGAGGCTAGCATGGAAACGAGGGAAGGACGAAACGGGGCTAAAAGAAAACGAGGCTAGGTCTTTTAGCACAAAGCGAAAACGAGACTAGGGTTTTGGCACAAAAATGAGGCTAGCATTGAAAAGAGGCAATGACAAAACGAGGCAAAAACGAAAATGAGGCTGGGGTTTTTAGCACAAAAACGAGGCTAGCAAAGAAACGAGGCTTGGACAAAAACGAGGCAAAACTGATAACGAGGCTAGGGCTTTTAGCATCAAATAGAGTTAGGCATGGAAACGAGAGAGGGAAAAAAACGAGGATTAAACGAAAACAAGACTGTGGTTTCTAGCAACAAAATGAGGCTAGCATGGAAACGAGGCTGCATCGAAAACTAGGTTAGGGCTTTAAAAACCAAAACAAGGCTAGCATAAAAACGAGGCAAAAACAAAACGAGGCTGAAGCGAAAACGAGGCTGAATATTTTAAAACCAAGTCGAGGCTAGCATGGAACGAGACAAGGGCAAAAACGGGGCTTAAAGTAAACGAGGCTGAAGCAAAAATGAGGCTGAAGTTCTTAGCACCAAAAGGAGGCTAGCATGGAAACGAGGCAAGAACTAAACAAGGCTGAAGCGAGAACGAGGCAGAAGTTTTTAGCACCAAAACGAGTCTAGCATGGGAACGAGGCAAGGACAAAAACGAAGCTAAAACAAAAATGAGGCTGGGGTTTTTAGCTGCAAAACGAGTCTGGCATGAAACGAGGCAGGAACGAATGAAGGCCAAACGAAAACGAGGCTGTGATCATAGCACCAAGTCGAGGCTAGCACGAAAACGAGGCAAGGAAGAAAACGGGGCTAAACAGAAACGAGACTGGGGTTTTAGCACCAAAATGAGGCTGGCATGGAAAGAGGCAAAGACAAAAACAAGGCTGCATCGAAAACTAGGTTAGGGCTTTAAAAACCAAAACGAGTCTAGCATAAAACGAGTCAAGAACAAAACGAGGCTAAAACGAAAACGAGGTTAAGGTTTTCAGAACTAAAACGAGGCTAGCATGGAAACGAGGCATGGATGAAAACGAGGCCTAAACAAAAACGAGACTGGGGTTTGAACAACAAATCGAGGCTAATATGGAAACAAGGCAAGGACGAAAACGAGGCTAAAACGAAAACAAGACTGGAGTTTTAGCACCAAATCGAGGGCTAGCATGGAAACAAGAGAGGGACAAAAAACGAGGCTAAAACGAAAACGAGGTTATTGCTTTTAAAACCAAATTGAGGCTAGCATGAAAACGAGGCAAGAACAAAACGAGGCTGAAGCAAAAACGAGTCTGTGGTTTTTAGCAACAAAAGGAGGCTAGCATGGAAACGAGGCAAGGAAGAAAACGAGGCTGAAGTTTTTAGCACCAAAACGAGTCTAGCATGGAAACGAGGCAAGGACAAAAACGAAGCTAAAAAAAAATGAGGCTGGGGTTTTTAGCACCAAAACGACTCTGGCATGAAAAGGAGTCAAGGACAAAAACAAGGCCAAAACAAAAACGCGGCTGGGGTTTTTAACAATAAAACGAGGCTAGCATGGAAACGAGGCATGGACGAAAACGAGGCTAAATTGAAAACGAGGCTGAAGTTTTTAGCACCAAAACGACTTTAGCATGGAAACGAGGCATGGACGAAAACAAGGCCAAAACAAAAACGAGACTGGGGTTTTAGCACCAAAATGAGGCTAGCATGGAAAAGAGGCAAAGACAAAAACAAGGCTGCATCGAAAACTAGGTTAGGGCTTTCAAAACCAAAACGAGGCTAGCATAAAAGCGAGTCAAGAACAAAACGAGGCTAAAACGAAAACGAGGCTAAGGTTTTCAGAACTAAAACGAGGCTAGCATGGAAACGAGGGAGGGACGGAAACGGGGCTAAAGGGAAAACCAGGCTGAAGTTTTAAGCACCAAAAGGAGGCTAGCATTAAAACGAGGGAAGGATGAAAACGAGGCTAAAGGGAAAACGAGTCTGTGGTTTTTAGCAACAAAAGGAGGCTAGCATGGAAACGAGGCAAGGACGAAAGCGAAGTTTAAAAGAAAACGAGATTGAAGTTTTTAGCACCAAAAAGAGTCATGCATGGAAACGAGGCAAGGTCGAAAACGAGGCTAAAATGAAAACAAGGCTGGGGTTTTAGCACCAAAATGAGTCTAGCATGGAAACGAGTCTGGCATGAAAACGAGGCAAGAACAAAAAAGGCTTCGACAAAAACGAGGCTAAAACGAAAACAAGGCTAGGGCTTTTAACACCAAAAAGAGGCAAGCACGGAAACAAGAGAGGGAAAAAACGGAGATAAAACGAAAACGAGACTGTGGTTTTCTAGCACCAAAATGAGGCTAGCATGGAAACGAGGCTGCATCGAAAACTAGGTTAGGGCTTTAAAAACCAAAACAAGGCTAGCATAAAAACGAGGCAAAAACAAAACGAGGCTGAAGCGAAAACGAGGCTGAATATTTTAAAACCAAGTCGAGGCTAGCATGGAAACGAGAATAGGGCAAAAACGGGGCTTAAAGTAAACGAGGCTGAAGTGAAAATGAGGCTGAAGTTTTTAGCACCAAAAGGAGGCTAGCATGGAAACGAGGCAAGAACTAAACAAGGCTGAAGCGAGAACGAGGCTGAAGTTTTTGGCACCAAAACGAGTCTAGCATGGAAACGAGGCAAGAACAAAAACGTAGCTAAAACAAAAATGAGGCTGGGGTTTTTAGCACCAAAACGAGTCTGGCATGAAAACGAGGCAAGGACGAAAACAAGGCCAAAACAAAAACGAGGCTGCACTTTTTAGCACTAAAAGGAGGCTAGCATGGAAACGAGGGAAGGACGAAAACGAGGCTAAAGGAAAAACGAGGCTATGGTTTTTAGCACCCAAAGGAGGCTAGCATGGAAACGAAGCAAGGATGAAAAGGAAGCTGAAAAGAAATCGAGATTGAAGTTTTTAGCACCAAAAAGAGTCATGCATGGAAACGAGGCTTGGAAAAAACGAGGCTAGACCGAAAATGAGGCTAGCGCTTTTAGCACCAAAAAGAGGCAAACATGGAAACGAGAGAGTGAAAAAACGAGGATAAAACGAAAATGAGGGTGTGGTTTTTAGCACCAAAACGAGTCTAGCATGGAAACGAGGCATGGACGAAAACGAGGCTAAAACGAAAAGGAGAATTGGGTTTAAAGCACAAAAATGAGGCTAGCATGGAAAAGAGGCCAAGACAAAAACAAGGCTGCATCGAAAACTAGGTTAGGGCTTTAAAAACCAAAATGAGGCTAGCATAAAACGAGTCAAGAACAAAACGAGGCTAAAACGAAAACGAGGCTAAGGTTTTCAGAACTAAAACGAGGCTAGCATGGAAACGAGGGAAGGACGGAAACGGGGCTAAAGGGAAAACCAGGGTGAAGTTTTAAGCACCGAAAGGAGGCTAGCATTAAAATGAGGAAAGGATGAAAACGAGGCTGAAGTTTTAAGCACCAAAACGAGTTTAGCATGGAAACGAGGCAAGGACAAAAACGAAGCTAGAAAAAATGAGGCTGGGGTTTTTAGCACCAAAACGACTCTGGCATGAAAAGGAGTCAAGGACAAAAACAAGGCCAAAACAAAAACGCGGCCGGGGTTTTTAGCACTAAAACGAGGCTAGAATGAAAACGATGCATGGACGAAAACGAGGTTAAATTGAAAACGAGGCTGAAGTTTTAAGCACCAAAACGAGTCTAGCATGGAAACGAGGCAAGGACAAAAACAAAGCTAAAACAAAAATGAGGCTGGGGTTTTTAGCTGCAAAACGAGTCTGGCATGAAAACGAGGCAAGGACGAAAAGAAGGCCAAAACGAAAACGAGACTGGGGTTTAAAGCACAAAATGAGGCAAGCATGGAAACGAGGCAAGAAAGAAAACGAGGCTGTATCGAAAAATAGGATAGGGCTTTAAAAACCAAAACGAGGCTAGCATAAAAACGAGTCAAGAACAAAACGAGGCTAAAACGAAAACGAGGCTAGGGTTTCCAGAACTAAAACGAGGCTAGCATGGAAACGAAGGAAGGACGGAAAAAGTGCTAAAGGGAACAGCAGGCTGAAGTTTTAAGCACCAAAAGGAGGCTAGCATTAAAACGAGGAAAGGACGAAAACGAAGCTAAAAAGAAAATGAGATTGAAGTTTCTAGCACCAAAAAGAGTCTTGCATGAAAACGAGGCAAGGACGAAAACGAGGCTAAAAAGAGAACGAGGCTAAAGTTTTTAGCACCAAAACGAGTCTGGCATGAAAACCAGCAAGACGAAAAGAAGGCCAAAACGAAAACGAGGCTGTGATGTCTAGCACCAACTTGAGGCTAGCATGCAAACGAGGCTAGGGCAAAACGGGGCTAAAGGAAAACGAGGCTAGGTCTTTTAGCACCAAATCGAGGCTAGCATGGAAACGAACAAATGAGAAAAACGAGGCTAAAGCGAAAACGAGAATATGGCTTTTAAAACCAAAACGAGGCTAGCATGAAAACGAGGCAAGAACAAAACGAGGCTGAAGCGAAAACGAGGCTGAAGTTTTTAGCACCAAAACGAGGCTAGCATGGAAACGAGGAAAGGATGAAAACGAGGCTAAAGGGAAAACGAGTCTGTGGTTTTTAGCAACAAAAGGAGGCTAGCATGGAAACGAGGCAAGAAAGAAAACGAGGCTAAAGGGAAATCGAGTCTGTTGTTTTTAGCAACAAAATGAGGCTAGCATGGAAACGAGGCAAGGACGAAAGCGAAGTTTAAAAGAAAACGAGATTGAAGTTTTTAGCACCAAAAAGAGTCATGCATGGAAACGAGGCAAGGTCGAAAACGAGGCTAAAATGAAAACAAGGCTGGTGTTTTAGCACCAAAATGAGTCTAGCATGGAAACGAGACAAGGACGAAAACGAGGCTAAAACGAAATTTAGGTTAGGAATTTTAGCATCAAATCGAGGCTAGCATAAAAACGAGGCAAGAACAAGACGAGGCTGAAGGGAAAACGAGGCTGAAGTTTTTAGCACTAAAACGAGGCTAGCATTGAAACGTGGGAAGGACAAAAACGAGGCTAAAGGGAAAACGAGACTGTGGTTTTTAGCACCAAAAAGAAGCTAGCATGGAAACGAGGCAAGGACGAAAGCGTAGTTTAAAAGAAAACGAGATTGAAGTTTTTAGCACCAAAAAGAGTCATGCATGGAAACGAGGCAAGGTCGAAAACGAGGCTAAAATGAAAACAAGGCTGGGGTTTTAGCACCAAAATGAGTCTAGCATGGAAAGGAGGCAAGGACAAAAACGAGGCTAAAACGAAATTGAGGTTAAGACTTTTAGCACCAAAACAAGTCTAGCATGGAAACGAGGCAAGGACAAAAACGAGGATAAAACGAAAAGAGACTTGGATTAAAGCACCAGAACGAGCTAGCATGGAAACGAGGCCTGGACGAAACGAGTCTGAAGTTTTTAGCACCAAAACGAATCTAGCATGGAAACGAGGCATGGACGAAAACGAGCTTAAACAAAAACGAACTGGGTTTGAACAACAAATCGAGGCTTATATGGAAACAAGGCAAGGACGAAAGACGATCTAAAACGAAACGAGTTATGGCTTTAAAACCAAATTGAGGCTGGCATGAAAACGACGGCAAGAACAAAACGAGGCTAAAGCAAAAACGAGGCTGAAGTTTTTGGCACCAAAACGAGTCTAGCATGGAAACGAGGCAAGGACAAAAGTAGCTAAAACAAAAATGAGGCTGGGTTTTTAGCACCAAAACGAGTCTGGCATGAAAACGAGCAAGGACGAAAACAAGGCCAAACAAAAACGAGGCTGGGGTTTTAGAACTAAAACGAGGCTAGCATGGAAACGAGGGAAGGACGAAAACGAGGCTAAAGGGAAAACGAGGCTGTAGTTTTTAGCATCAAAACGAGTCTAGCATGGAAACGAGGCAAGGACGAAAACGAGGCTAAATTGAAAGAAAACCTGAAGTTTTAGCACCAAAACGAGTCTAGCATGGAAACGAGGCAAGGACGAAAACAAGGCCAAAACAAAAACGGAGCTGGGGTTTTTAGCACTAAAACGAGGCTAGCATGGAAACGAGGGAAGGACGAAAACGGGGCTAAAAGAAAACAAGGCTAGGTCTTTTAGCACAAAGCGAAAACGAGACTAGGGTTTTGGCACAAAAATGAGGCTAGCATTGAAAAGAGGCAATGACAAAAACGAGGCTAAAATGAAAACAAGGCTGGGGTTTTTAGAACTAAAACGAGGCTAGCATGGAAACGAGGGAAGGACGAAAACGAGGCTAAAGGGAAAACGAGGCTGTAGTTTTTAGCACCAAAACGAGTCTAGCATGAAAACGAGGCAAGGTCGAAAACGAGGCTAAAATGAAAACAAGGCTGGGGTTTTAGCACCAAAATGAGTCTAGCATGGAAAGGAGTCAAGGACAAAAACGAGGCTAAAACGAAATTGAGGTTAAGACTTTTAGCACCAAAACAAGTCTAGCATAGAAACGAGGCAAGGACAAAAACGAGGATAAAACGAAAAGGAGACTTGGGTTTAAAGCACCAGAACGAGGCCAACATGGAAACGAGGCCAGGACGAAAACGAGGATGAAGTTTTTTGCACCAAAACGAATCCAGCATGGAAACGAGGCATGGACGAAAACGAGGCTTAAACAAAAACGAGACTGGGGTTTGAACAACAAATCGAGGCTAATATGGAAACGAGGGAAGGACGAAAACGAGGCTAAAGGGAAAACGGAGGCTGAAGTTTTTTGCACCAAAACGAATCTAGCATGGAAACGAGGCATGGACGAAAACGAGGCTTAAACAAAAACGAGACTGGGGTTTGAACAACAAATCGAGGCTAATATGGAAACAAGGCAAGGACGAAAACGAGGCTAAAACGAAAACGAGGTTATCGTTTTTAAAACCAAATTGAGGCTGGCATGAAAACGAGGCAAGAACAAAACGAGGCTGAAGCAAAAACGAGGCTGAAGTTTTTGGCACCAAAACGAGTCTGGCATGAAAACGAGGCAAGGACGAAAACAAGGCCAAAACAAAAACGAGCTGGGGTTTTTAGAAATAAAACGAGGCTAGAATGGGAACGAGGGAAGGACGAAAACGAGGCTAAAGGGAAAACGAGGCTGTAGTTTTTAGCACCAAAACGAGTCTAGCATGGAAACGAGGCAAGGACGAAAACAAGGCCAAAACAAAAACGAGGCTTGGGTTTTTAGCGCTAAAACGAGGCTAGCATGGAAACAAGGGAAGGACGAAAACGGGGCTAAAAGAAAACGAGGCTAGGTCTTTTAGCTCAAAGCGAAAACGAGACTAGGGTTTTGGCACAAAAATGAGGCTAGCATTGAAAAGAGGCAATGACAAAAACGAGGCTAAAATGAAAACAAAGCTGGGGTTTTTAGAACTAAAACGAGGCTAGCATGGAAACGAGGGAAGGACGAAAACGAGGCTAAAGGGAAAACGAGGCTGTAGTTTTTAGCACCAAAACGAAACTAGCATGGAAACGTGGCAAGGACGAAAGCAAAGCCAAAAGAAAATGAGGCTGGGGTTTTTAGCACCAAAACGAGTCTGGCATGAAAACGAGGCATGGAAGAAAACAGGGCTACACGAAAACGAGGCTGAATATTTTAGCACCAAGTCGAGGCTACCATGGTAACGAGGCAAGAACAAAACAAGGCTGAAGCGAGAACGAGGCTCAAGTTTTTAGCAACAAAAACTCTAGCATGGAAACGTGAGAAGGACGAGAACAAGGCTAAAACGAAAATGAGGCTGGGGTTTTAGCACCAAAACGAGGCTAGCAAAGAAACGAGGCTTGGACAAAAACGAGGCAAAACTGATAACGAGGCTAGGGCTTTTAGCATCAAATAGAGTTAGGCATGGAAACGAGAGAGGGAAAAAAACGAGGATAAAACGAAAACGAGACTGTGGTTTCTAGCACCAAAACGAGTCTAGCATGGAAACGAGGCATGGCGAAAACGAGGCTAGAACGAAAACGAGATTGAAATTTTAGCACCAAGAAAATTCTTGCATGGAAACGAGGCAAGGACGAAAACGAGGCTAAAATGAAAACAAGGCAGGGGTTTTAGCACCAAAACGAGTCTAGAATGGAAACGAGGCAAGGAGGAAAACGAGGCTAGAACGAAATTGAGGTTAAGAGTATTAGCACCGAATCGCGGCAAGCATGGAAATGAGGCAATGACAAAAACGGGGCTGAAACGAAAACGAGATTAGGTCTTTTAGCACAAAATCGAGGCTAGCATGGAAACGAACAAGGAGAAAAACGAGGCTAAAACGAAAACGAGGTTATGGCTTTTAAAACCAAATCGAGGCTAGCATGAAAACGAATGAAGGATAAAAACGAGGCTAAAACGAAAACGAGGCTGGGTTTTTAGCAGCAAAAGGAGACTAGCATGGAAAAGAGGCAAGGACGAAAGCGAAGTTTAAAAGAAAACGAGATTGAAGTTTTTAGCACCAAAAAGAGTCATGCATGGAAACGAGGCAAGGTCGAAAACGAGGCTAAAATGAAAACAAGCTGGGGTTTTAGCACCAAAATGAGTCTAGCATGGAAACGAGACAAGGACGAAAACGAGGCTAAAAACGAAATTGAGGTTAGGAATTTTAGCATCAAATCGAGGCTAGCATAAAAACAAGGCAAGAACAAGACGAGGCTGAAGGGAAAACGAGGCTGAAGTTTTTAGCACTAAAACGAGGCTAGCATTGAAACGTGGGAAGGACAAAAACGAGGCTAAAGGGAAAACGAGACTGTGGTTTTTAGCACCAAAAAGAAGCTAGCATGGAAACGAGGCAAGGACGAAAGCGTAGTTTAAAAGAAAACGAGATTGAAGTTTTTAGCACCAAAAAGAGTCATGCATGGAAACGAGGCAAGGTCGAAAACGAGGCTAAAATGAAAACAAGGCTGGGGTTTTAGCACCAAAATGAGTCTAGCATGGAAAGGAGGCAAGGACAAAAACGAGGCTAAAACGAAATTGAGGTTAAGACTTTTAGCACCAAAACAAGTCTAGCATGGAAACGAGGCAAGGACAAAACGAGGATAAAACGAAAAGGAGACTTGGATTTAAAGCACCAGAACGAGGCTAGCATGGAAACGAGGCCAGGACGAAAACAAGGCTGAAGTTTTTAGCACCAAAACGAATCTAGCATGGAAACAAGGCATGGACGAAAACGAGGCTTAAAAAAAACGAGACTGGGGTTTGAACAACAAATCGAGGCTAATATGGAAACAAGGCAAGGACGAAAACGAGGCTAAAACGAAAACGAGGTTATGGCTTTTAAAACCAAATTGAGGCTGGCATGAAAACGAGGCAAGAACAAAACGAGGCTAAAGCAAAAACGAGGCTGAAGTTTTTGGCACCAAAACGAGTCTAGCATGGAAACGAGGCAAGGACAAAAAGTAGCTAAAACAAAAATGAGGCTGGGGTTTTTAGCACCAAAACGAGTCTGGCATGAAAACGAGGCAAGGACGAAAACAAGGCCAAAACAAAAACGAGGCTGGGGTTTTTAGAACTAAAACGAGGCTAGCATGGAAACGAGGGAAGGACGAAAACGAGGCTAAAGGGAAAACGAGGCTGTAGTTTTTAGCATCAAAACGAGTCTAGCATGGAAACGAGGCAAGGACGAAAACGAGGCTAAATTGAAAACGAGGCAGAAGTTTTTAGCACCAAAACGAATCTAGCATGGAAACAAGGCATGGACGAAAACGAGGCTTAAACAAAAACGAGACTGGGGTTTGAACAACAAATCGAGGCTAGTATGGAAACAAGGCAAGGACGAAAACGAGGCTAAAACGAAAACGAGGTTATGGCTTTTAAAACCAAATTGAGGCTGGCATGAAAACGAGGCAAGGACGAAAACGAGGCTAAATTGAAAACGAGGCAGAAGTTTTTAGCACCAAAACGAATCTAGCATGGAAACAAGGCATGGACGAAAACGAGGCTAAAGCAAAAACGAGGCTGAAGTTTTTGGCACCAAAACGAGTCTAGCATGGAAACGAGGCAAGGACAAAAAGTAGCTAAAACAAAAACGAGGCTGAAGTTTTTGGCACCAAAACGAGTCTGGCATGAAAACGAGGCAAGGACGAAAACAAGGCCAAAACAAAAACGAGCTGGGGTTTTTAGAAATAAAACGAGGCTAGCATGGGAACGAGGGAAGGACGAAAACGAGGCTAAAGGGAAAACGAGGCTGTAGTTTTTAGCACCAAAACGAGTCTAGCATGGAAACGAGGCAAGGACAAAAACAAGGCCAAAACAAAAACGAGGCTTGGGTTTTTAGCGCTAAAACGAGGCTAGCATGGAAACAAGGGAAGGACGAAAACGGGGCTAAAAGAAAACGAGGCTAGGTCTTTTAGCTCAAAGCGAAAACGAGACTAGGGTTTTGGCACAAAAATGAGGC
The DNA here is from genome assembly GCA_003864495.1 of Nemopilema nomurai. Lineage (NCBI taxonomy): Eukaryota > Metazoa > Cnidaria > Scyphozoa > Rhizostomeae > Rhizostomatidae > Nemopilema > Nemopilema nomurai. The sequence continues at coordinate 95,912 of ML133384.1, read as the reverse complement.
TAGCATTGAAAAGAGGCAATGACAAAAACGAGGCTAAAATGAAAACAAAGCTGGGGTTTTTAGAACTAAAACGAGGCTAGCATGGAAACGAGGGAAGGACGAAAACGAGGCTAAAGGGAAAACGAGGCTGTAGTTTTTAGCACCAAAACGAAACTAGCATGGAAACGAGGCAAGGACGAAAGCAAAGCCAAAAGAAAATGAGGCTGGGGTTTTTAGCACCAAAACGAGTCTGGCATGAAACGAGGCATGGAAGAAAACAGGCTACACGAAAAACGAGGCTGAATATTTTAGCACCAAGTCGAGGCTACCATGGTAACGAGGCAAGAACAAAACAAGGCTGAAGCGAGAACGAGGCTCAAGTTTTTAGCAACAAAACCACTCTAGCATGGAAACGTGAGAAGGACGAGAACAAGGCTAAAACGAAAATGAGGCTGGGGTTTTAGCACCAAAACGAGGCTAGCAAAGAAACGAGGCTTGGACAAAAACGAGGCAAAACTGATAACGAGGCTAGGGCTTTTAGCATCAAATAGAGTTAGGCATGGAAACGAGAGAGGGAAAAAAACGAGGATAAAACGAAAATGAGACTGTGGTTTCTAGCACCAAAACGAGTCTAGCATGGAAAACGAGGCATGGCGAAAACGAGGCTAGAACGAAAACGAGATTGAAATTTTAGCACCAAGAAAATTCTTGCATGGAAACGAGGCAAGGACGAAAACGAGGCTAAAATGAAAACAAGGCAGGGGTTTTAGCACCAAAACGAGTCTAGAATGGAAACGAGGCAAGGAGGAAAACGAGGCTAGAACGAAATTGAGGTTAAGAGTATTAGCACCGAATCGCGGCAAGCATGGAAATGAGGCAATGACAAAAACGGGGCTGAAACGAAAACGAGATTAGGTCTTTTAGCACAAAATCGAGGCTAGCATGGAAACGAACAAGGAGAAAAACGAGGCTAAAACGAAAACGAGGTTATGGCTTTTAAAACCAAATCGAGGCTAGCATGAAAACGAATGAAGGATAAAAACGAGGCTAAAACGAAAACGAGGCTGGGTTTTTAGCAGCAAAAGGAGACTAGCATGGAAAAGAGGCAAGGACGAAAGCGAAGTTTAAAAGAAAACGAGATTGAAGTTTTTAGCACCAAAAAGAGTCATGCATGGAAACGAGGCAAGGTCGAAAACGAGGCTAAAATGAAAACAAGGCTGGGGTTTTAGCACCAAAATGAGTCTAGCATGGAAACGAGACAAGGACGAAAACGAGGCTAAAAACGAAATTGAGGTTAGGAATTTTAGCATCAAATCGAGGCTAGCATAAAAACAAGGCAAGAACAAGACGAGGCTGAAGGGAAAACGAGGCTGAAGTTTTTAGCACTAAAACGAGGCTAGCATTGAAACGTGGGAAGGACAAAAACGAGGCTAAAGGGAAAACGAGACTGTGGTTTTTAGCACCAAAAAGAAGCTAGCATGGAAACGAGGCAAGGACGAAAGCGTAGTTTAAAAGAAAACGAGATTGAAGTTTTTAGCACCAAAAAGAGTCATGCATGGAAACGAGGCAAGGTCGAAAACGAGGCTAAAATGAAAACAAGGCTGGGGTTTTAGCACCAAAATGAGTCTAGCATGGAAAGGAAGCAAGGACAAAAACGAGGCTAAAACGAAATTGAGGTTAAGACTTTTAGCACCAAAACAAGTCTAGCATGGAAACGAGGCAAGGACAAAAACGAGGATAAAACGAAAAGGAGACTTGGATTTAAAGCACCAGAACGAGGCTAGCATGGAAACGAGGCCAGGACGAAAACAAGGCTGAAGTTTTTAGCACCAAAACGAATCTAGCATGGAAACAAGGCATGGACGAAAACGAGGCTTAAACAAAAACGAGACTGGGGTTTGAACAACAAATCGAGGCTAATATGGAAACAAGGCAAGGACGAAAACGAGGCTAAAACGAAAACGAGGTTATGGCTTTTAAAACCAAATTGAGGCTGGCATGAAAACGAGGCAAGAACAAAACGAGGCTAAAGCAAAAACGAGGCTGAAGTTTTTGGCACCAAAACGAGTCTAGCATGGAAACGAGGCAAGGACAAAAAGTAGCTAAAACAAAAATGAGGCTGGGGTTTTTAGCACCAAAACGAGTCTGGCATGAAAACGAGGCAAGGACGAAAACAAGGCAAAACAAAAACGAGGCTGGGGTTTTTAGAACTAAAACGAGGCTAGCATGGAAACGAGGGAAGGACGAAAACGAGGCTAAAGGGAAAACGAGGCTGTAGTTTTTAGCATCAAAACGAGTCTAGCATGGAAACGAGGCAAGGACGAAAACGAGGCTAAATTGAAAACGAGGCAGAAGTTTTTAGCACCAAAACGAGTCTAGCATGGAAACGAGGCAAGGACGAAAACAAGGCCAAAACAAAAACGAGGCTGGGGTTTTTAGCACTAAAACGAGGCTAGCATGGAAACGAGGGAAGGACGAAAACGGGCTAAAAGAAAACGAGGCTAGGTCTTTTAGCACAAAGCGAAAACGAGACTAGGGTTTTGGCACAAAAATGAGGCTAGCATTGAAAAGAGGCAATGACAAAAACGAGGCTAAAATGAAAACAAGGCTGGGGTTTTTAGAACTAAAACGAGGCTAGCATGGAAACGAGGGAAGGACGAAAACGAGGCTAAAGGGAAAACGAGGCTGTAGTTTTTAGCACCAAAACGAAACTAGCATGGAAACGAGGCAAGGACGAAAGCAAAGCCAAAAGAAAATGAGGCTGGGGTTTTTAGCACCAAAACGAGTCTGGCATGAAAACGAGGCATGGAAGAAAACAGGGCTACACGAAAACGAGGCTGAATATTTTAGCACCAAGTCGAGGCTACCATGGTAACGAGGCAAGAACAAAACAAGGCTGAAGCGAGAACGAGGCTCAAGTTTTTAGCAACAAAACCACTCTAGCATGGAAACGTGAGAAGGACGAAAACGAGGCTAAAACGAAAATGAGGCTGGGGTTTTTAGCACCAAAACGAGGCTAGAAAAGAAACGAGGCTTGGACAAAAACGAGGCAAAACTGATAACGAGGCTAGGGCTTTTAGCATCAAATAGAGTTAGGCATGGAAACGAGAGAGGGAAAAAACGAGGATAAAACGAAAACGAGACTGTGGCTTCTAGCACCAAAACGAGTCTAGCATGGAAAGGAGGCATGGCGAAAACGAGGCTAGAACGAAAACGAGATTGAAATTTTAGCACCAAGAAAATTCTTGCATGGAAACGAGGCAAGGACGAAAACGAGGCTAAAATGAAAACAAGGCAGGGGTTTTAGCACCAAAACGAGGCTAGCATGGAAACGAACAAGGAGAAAAACGAGGCTAAAACGAAAACGAGGTTATGGTTTTTAAAACCAAATCGAGGCTAGCATGAAAACGAGGCAGGAACAAAACGGGGCTGAAGCGAAAACGAGGATAAGGTTTTGAGCACCAAATCGGGGCTAGCATGGAAACGAATGAAAGATAAAAACGAGGCTAAAACGAAAACGAGGCTGGGTTTTTAGCAGCAAAAGGAGACTAGCATGGAAACGAGGCAAGGACGAAAGCGAAGTTTAAAAGAAAACGAGATTGAAGTTTTTAGCACCAAAAAGAGTCATGCATGGAAACGAGGCAAGGTCGAAAACGAGGCTAAAATGAAAACAAGGCTGGGGTTTTAGCACCAAAATGAGTCTAGCATGGAAACGAGACAAGGATGAAAACGAGGCTAAAAACGAAATTTGGGTTAGGAATTTTAGCATCAAATCGAGGCTAGCATAAAAACGAGGCAAGAACAAGACGAGGCTGAAGGGAAAACGAGGCTGAAGTTTTTAGCACTAAAACGAGGCTAGCATTGAAACGTGGGAAGGACAAAAACGAGGCTAAAGGGAAAACGAGACTGTGGTTTTTAGCACCAAAAAGAAGCTAGCATGGAAACGAGGCAAGGACGAAAGCGAAGTTTAAAAGAAAACGAGATTGAAGTTTTTAGAACCAAAAAGAGTCATGCATGGAAACGAGGCAAGGACAAAAACGAGGCTAAAACGAAATTGAGGTTAAGACTTTTAGCACCAAAACAAGTCTCGCATAGAAACGAGGCAAGGACAAAAACGAGGATAAAACGAAAAGGAGACTTGGGTTTAAAGCACCAGAACGAGGCTAGCATGGAAACGAGGCCAGGACGAAAACGAGGCTGAAGTTTTTTGCACCAAAACGAATCTAGCATGGAAACGAGGCATGGACGAAAACGAGGCTTAAACAAAAACGAGACTGGGGTTTGAACAACAAATCGAGGCTAATATGGAAACAAGGCAAGGACGAAAACGAGGCTAAAACGAAAACGAGGTTATGGCTTTTAAAACCAAATTGAGGCTGGCATGAAAACGAGGCAAGAACAAAACGAGGCTGAAGCAAAAACGAGGCTGAAGTTTTTGGCACCGAAACGAGTCTAGCATGGAAACGAGGCAAGGAAAAAAGTAGCTAAAACAAAAATGAGGCTGGGGTTTTTAGCACCAAAACGAGTCTGGCATGAAAACGAGGCAAGGACGAAAACAAGGCCAAAACAAAAACGAGGCTGGGGTTTTTAGAAATAAAACGAGGCTAGAATGGAAACGAGGGAAGGACGAAAACGAAGCTAAAACGAAAACGAGGTTATGGTTTTTAAAACCAAATTGAGGCTGGCATGAAAACGAGGGAAGGACGAAAACGGGGCTAAAAGAAAACGAGGCTAGGTCTTTTAGCACAAAGCGAAAACGAGACTAGGGTTTTGGCACAAAAATGAGGCTAGCATTGAAAAGAGGCAATGACAAAAACGAGGCTAAAATGAAAACAAGGCTGGGGTTTTTAGAACTAAAACGAGGCTAGCATGGAAACGAGGGAAGGACGAAAACGAGGCTAAAGGGAAAACGAGGCTGTAGTTTTTTAGCACCAAAACGAGTCTAGCATGGAAACGAGGCAAGGACGAAAGCGATGCCAAAAGAAAATGAGGCTGGGGTTTTTAGCACCAAAACGAGTCTGGCATGAAAACGAGGCATGGAAGAAAACAGGGCTACACGAAAACGAGGCTGAATATTTTAGCACCAAGTTGAGGCTACCATGGTAACGAGGCAAGAACAAAACAAGGCTGAAGCGAGAACGAGGCTCAAGTTTTTAGCAACAAAACAAGGCTAGCATGGAAACGAGGGAAGGACGAAAACGAGGCTAAAGGGAAAACGAGGCTGTAGTTTTTAGCACCAAAACGAGTCTGGCATGAAAACGAGGCAAGGACGAAAACAAGGCCAAAACAAAAACGAGGCTGCACTTTTTAGCACTAAAACGAGGCTAGCATGGAAACGAGGGAAGGACGAAAACGAGGCTAAAGTGAAAACGAGGCTGGGGTTTTAGCACCAAAACGAGTCTAGCATGGAAACAAGGCAAGGACAAAATTATGGCTTAAACGAAAACGAGGTTAGGTCTTTTAGCACCAACTTGAGGCTAGCATGCAAACGAGGCTAGGACAAAAATGGGGCTAAACGAAAACGAGGCTAGGTCTTTTAGCACCAACTCGAGGCTAGCATGGAAACAAACAAAGGAGAAAAATGAGGCTAAAACGAAAACGAGGTTATGGCTTTTAAAACCAAATCGAGGCTAGCATGAAAACGAGGCAGGAACAAAACGGGGCTGAAGCGAAAACGAGGATAAGGTTTTGAGCACCAAATCGGGGCTAGCATGGAAACGAATGAAAGATAAAAACGAGGCTAAAACGAAAACGAGGCTGGGTTTTAGCAGCAAAAGGAGACTAGCATGAAACGAGGCAAGGACGAAAGCGAAGTTTAAAAAAAACGAGATTGAAGTTTTTAGCACCAAAAAGAGTCATGCATGGAAACGAGGCAAGGTCGAAAACGAGGCTAAAATGAAAACAAGGCTGGGGTTTTAGCACCAAAATGAGTCTAGCATGGAAACGAGACAAGGATGAAAACGAGGCTAAAAACGAAATTTAGGTTAGGAATTTTAGCATCAAATCGAGGCTAGCATAAAAACGAGGCAAGAACAAGACGAGGCTGAAGGGAAAACGAGGCTGAAGTTTTTAGCACTAAAACGAGGCTAGCATTGAAACGTGGGAAGGACAAAAACGAGGCTAAAGGGAAAACGAGACTGTGGTTTTTAGCACCAAAAAGAAGCTAGCATGGAAACGAGGCAAGGACGAAAGCGAAGTTTAAAAGAAAACGAGATTGAAGTTTTTAGAACCAAAAAGAGTCATGCATGGAAACGAGGCAAGGACAAAAACGAGGCTAAAACGAAATTGAGGTTAAGACTTTTAGCACCAAAACAAGTCTCGCATAGAAACGAGGCAAGGACAAAAACGAGGATAAAACGAAAAGGAGACTTGGGTTTAAAGCACCAGAACGAGGCTAGCATGGAAACGAGGCCAGGACGAAAACGAGGCTGAAGTTTTTTGCACCAAAACGAATCTAGCATGGAAACGAGGCATGGACGAAAACGAGGCTTAAACAAAAACGAGACTGGGGTTTGAACAACAAATCGAGGCTAATATGGAAACAAGGCAAGGACGAAACGAGGCTAAAACGAAAACGAGGTTATGGCTTTTAAAACCAAATTGAGGCTGGCATGAAAACGAGGCAAGAACAAAACGAGGCTGAAGCAAAAACGAGGCTGAAGTTTTTGGCACCGAAACGAGTCTAGCATGGAAACGAGGCAAGGAAAAAAGTAGCTAAAACAAAAATGAGGCTGGGGTTTTTAGCACCAAAACGAATCTGGCATGAAAACGAGGCAAGGACGAAAACAAGGCCAAAACAAAAACGAGGCTGGGGTTTTTAGAAATAAAACGAGGCTAGAATGGAAACGAGGGAAGGACGAAAACGAGGCTAAAGGGAAAACGGAGGCTGAAGTTTTTTGCACCAAAACGAATCTAGCATGGAAACGAGGCATAGACGAAAACGAGGCTTAAACAAAAACGAGACTGGGGTTTGAACAACAAATCGAGGCTAATATGGAAACAAGGCAAGGACGAAAACGAAGCTAAAACGAAAACGAGGTTATGGTTTTTAAAACCAAATTGAGGCTGGCATGAAAACGAGGGAAGGACGAAAACGGGGCTAAAAGAAAACGAGGCTGGTCTTTTAGCACAAAGCGAAAACGAGACTAGGGTTTTGGCACAAAAATGAGGCTAGCATTGAAAAGAGGCAATGACAAAAACGAGGCTAAAATGAAAACAAGGCTGGGGTTTTTAGAACTAAAACGAGGCTAGCATGGAAACGAGGGAAGGACGAAAACGAGGCTAAAGGGAAAACGAGGCTGTAGTTTTTTAGCACCAAAACGAGTCTAGCATGGAAACGAGGCAAGGACGAAAGCGATGCCAAAAGAAAATGAGGCTGGGGTTTTTAGCACCAAAACGAGTCTGGCATGAAAACGAGGCATGGAAGAAAACAGGGCTACACGAAAACGAGGCTGAATATTTTAGCACCAAGTTGAGGCTACCATGGTAACGAGGCAAGAACAAAACAAGGCTGAAGCGAGAACGAGGCTCAAGTTTTTAGCAACAAAACAAGGCTAGCATGGAAACGAGGGAAGGACGAAAACGAGGCTAAAGGGAAAACGAGGCTGTAGTTTTTAGAACCAAAACGAGTCTGGCATGAAAACGAGGCAAGGACGAAAACAAGGCCAAAACAAAAACGAGGCTGCACTTTTTAGCACTAAAACGAGGCTAGCATGGAAACGAGGGAAGGACGAAAACGAGGCTAAAGTGAAAACGAGGCTGGGTTTTAGCACCAAAACGAGTCTAGCATGGAAACAAGGCAAGGACAAAATTATGGCTTAAACGAAAACGAGGTTAGGTCTTTTAGCACCAACTTGAGGCTAGCATGCAAACGAGGCTAGGACAAAAATGGGGCTAAACGAAAACGAGGCTAGGTCTTTTAGCACCAACTCGAGGCTAGCATGGAAACAAACAAAGGAGAAAAATGAGGCTAAAACAAAAACGAGGTTATGGCTTTTAAAACGAAAACGAGGCTAGGAAGAAAACGAGGCAAGAACAAAACGAGGCTAACATGAAAACGAGGCAAGAACAAAACGGGGCTGAAGCGAAAACGAGACTGTGGTTTTTAGCACCAAAAAGAAGTTAGCATGGAAACGAGGCAAGGACAAAAACGAAGCTAAAACAAAAATGAGGCTTGGGTTTTTAGTACCAAAACGACTCTGGCAAGAAAGGAGGCAAGGACGAAAACAAGGCCAAAAAAAACGAGGCTGGGGTTTTTAGCACTAAAACGAGTCTAGCATGGAAACGAGGGAAGGACGGAAACGAGGCTAAAGGGAAAACGAGACTGTGGTTTTTAGCACCAAAAAGAAGCTAGCATGGAAACGAGGCAAGGACGAAAGCGAAGTTTAAAAAAACGAGATTGAAGTTTTTAGCACCAAAAAGAGTCATGCATGGAAACGAGGCAAGGTCGAAAACGAGGCTAAATGAAAACAAGGCTTGGGTTTTAGCACCAAAATGAGTCTAGCATGGAAACGAGACAAGGACGAAAACGAGGCTAAAAACGAAATTGAGGTTAGGAATTTTAGCATCAAATCGAGGCTAGCATAAAAACGAGGCAAGAACAAGACGAGGCTGAAGGGAAAACGAGGCTGAAGTTTTTAGGACTAAAACGAGGCTAGCATTGAAACGTGGGAAGGACAAAAACGAGGCTAAAGGGAAAACGAGACTGTGGTTTTTAGCACCAAAAGAAGCTAGCATGGAAACGAGGCAAGGACGAAAGCGAAGTTTAAAAGAAAACGAGATTGAAGTTTTTAGTACCAAAAAGAGTTATGCATGGAAACGAGGCAAGGTCGAAAACGAGGCTAAAATGAAAACAAGGCTGGGGTTTTAGCACCAAAATGAGTCTAGCATGGAAAGGAGGCAAGGACAAAAACGAGGCTAAAACGAAATTGAGGTTAAGACTTTTAGCACCAAAACAAGTCTAGCATGGAAACGAGGCAAGGACAAAAACGAGGATAAAACGAAAAGGAGACTGGGGTTTGAACAACAAATCGAGGCTAATATGGAAACAAGGCAAGGACGAAAACGAGGCTAAAACGAAAACGAGGTTATGGCTTTTAAAACCAGATTGAGGCAGGCATGAAAACGAGGCAAGAACAAAACGAGGCTGAAGCAAAAACGAGGCTGAAGTTTTTGGCACCGAAACGAGTCTAGCATGGAAACGAGGCAAGGACAAAAACGTAGCTAAAACAAAAATGAGGCTGGGGTTTTTAGCACCAAAACGAGTCTGGCATGAAAACGAGGCAAGGACGAAAACAAGGCCAAAACAAAAACGAGGCTGCACTTTTTTGCACTAAAACGAGGCTAGCATGGAAATGAGGGAAGGACGAAAACGAGGCTAAAGTGAAAACAAGGCTGGGGTTTTAGCACCAAAACGAGTCTAGCATGGAAAGAAGGCAAGGACAAAATTATGGCTTAAACGAAAACGAGGTTAGGTCTTTTAGCACCAACTTGAGGCTAGCATGCAAACGAGGCTAGGACAAAAATGGGGCTAAACGAAAACGAGGCTAGGTCTTTTAGCACCAACTCGAGGCTAGCATGGAAACAAACAAAGGAGAAAAATGAGGCTAAAACGAAAACGAGGTTATGGCTTTTAAAACCAAATCGAGGCTAGCATGAAAACGAGGCAGGAACAAAACGGGGCTGAAGCGAAAACGAGGATAAGGTTTTGAGCACCAAATCGGGGCTAGCATGGAAACGAATGAAAGATAAAAACGAGGCTAAAACGAAAACGAGGCTGGGTTTTTAGCAGCAAAAGGAGACTAGCATGGAAACGAGGCAAGGACGAAAGCGAAGTTTAAAAGAAAACGAGATTGAAGTTTTTAGCACCAAAAAGAGTCATGCATGGAAACGAGGCAAGGTCGAAAACGAGGCTAAAATGAAAACAAGGCTGGGTTTTAGCACCAAAATGAGTCTAGCATGGAAACGAGACAAGGATGAAAACGAGGCTAAAAACGAAATTTAGGTTAGGAATTTTAGCATCAAATCGAGGCTAGCATAAAAACGAGGCAAGAACAAGACGAGGCTGAAGGGAAAACGAGGCTGAAGTTTTTAGCACTAAAACGAGGCTAGCATTGAACGTGGGAAGGACAAAAACGAGGCTAAAGGGAAAACGAGACTGTGGTTTTTAGCACCAAAAAGAAGCTAGCATGGAAACGAGGCAAGGACGAAAGCGAAGTTTAAAAGAAAACGAGATTGAAGTTTTTAGAACCAAAAAGAGTCATGCATGGAAACGAGGCAAGGACAAAAACGAGGCTAAACGAAATTGAGGTTAAGACTTTTAGCACCAAAACAAGTCTCGCATAGAAACGAGGCAAGGACAAAAACGAGGATAAAACGAAAAGGAGACTTGGGTTTAAAGCACCAGAACGAGGCTAGCATGGAAACGAGGCCAGGACGAAAACGAGGCTGAAGTTTTTTGCACCAAAACGAATCTAGCATGGAAACGAGGCATGGACGAAAACGAGGCTTAAACAAAAACGAGACTGGGGTTTGAACAACAAATCGAGGCTAATATGGAAACAAGGCAAGGACGAAAACGAGGCTAAAACGAAAACGAGGTTATGGCTTTTAAAACCAAATTGAGGCTGGCATGAAAACGAGGCAAGAACAAAACGAGGCTGAAGCAAAAACGAGGCTGAAGTTTTTGGCACCGAAACGAGTCTAGCATGGAAACGAGGCAAGGAAAAAGTAGCTAAAACAAAAATGAGGCTGGGGTTTTTAGCACCAAAACGAGTCTGGCATGAAAACGAGGCAAGGACGAAAACAAGGCCAAAACAAAAACGAGGCTGGGGTTTTTAGAAATAAAACGAGGCTAGAATGGAAACGAGGGAAGGACGAAAACGAGGCTAAAGGGAAAACGGAGGCTGAAGTTTTTTGCACCAAAACGAATCTAGCATGGAAACGAGGCATAGACGAAAACGAGGCTTAAACAAAAACGAGACTGGGGTTTGAACAACAAATCGAGGCTAATATGGAAACAAGGCAAGGACGAAAACGAAGCTAAAACGAAAACGAGGTTATGGTTTTTAAAACCAAATTGAGGCTGGCATGAAAACGAGGGAAGGACGAAAACGGGGCTAAAAGAAAACGAGGCTGGGTCTTTTAGCACAAAGCGAAAACGAGACTAGGGTTTTGGCACAAAAATGAGGCTAGCATTGAAAAGAGGCAATGACAAAAACGAGGCTAAAATGAAAACAAGGCTGGGGTTTTTAGAACTAAACGAGGCTAGCATGGAAACGAGGAAGGACGAAAACGAGGCTAAAGGGAAAACGAGGCTGTAGTTTTTTAGCACCAAAACGAGTCTAGCATGGAAACGAGGCAAGGACGAAAGCGATGCCAAAAGAAAATGAGGCTGGGGTTTTTAGCACCAAACGAGTCTGGCATGAAAACGAGGCATGGAAGAAAACAGGGCTACACGAAAACGAGGCTGAATATTTTAGCACCAAGTTGAGGCTACCATGGTAACGAGGCAAGAACAAAACAAGGCTGAAGCGAGAACGAGGCTCAAGTTTTTAGCAACAAAAGGAGTCTAGCATGGAAACGAGGCAAGGACAAAAACGTAGCTAAAACAAAAATTAGGCTGGGGTTTTTAGCACCAAAACGCGTCTGGCATGAAAACGAGGCAAGGACGAAAACAAGGCCAAAACAAAAACGAGGCTGCACTTTTTAGCACTAAAACGAGGCTAGCATGGAAACGAGGGAAGGACGAAAACGAGGCTAAAGTGAAAACAAGGCTGGGGTTTTAGCACCAAAACGAGTCTAGCATGGAAACAAGGCAAGGACAAAATTATGGCTTAAACGAAAACGAGGTTAGGTCTCTTAGCACCAACTTGAGGCTAGCATGCAAACGAGGCTAGGACAAAAACGGGGCTAAACGAAAACGAGGCTAGGTCTTTTAGCACCAACTCGAGGCTAGCATGGAAACAAACAAAGGAGAAAATGAGGCTAAAACAAAAACGAGGTTATGGCTTTTAAAACGAAAACGAGGCTAGGAAGAAAACGAGGCAAGAACAAAACGAGGCTAACATGAAAACGAGGCAAGAACAAAACGGGGCTGAAGCGAAAACGAGACTGTGGTTTTTAGCACCAAAAAGAAGTTAGCATGGAAACGAGGCAAAGACAAAAACGAAGCTAAAACAAAAAGGAGGCTTGGGTTTTTAGTACCAAAACGACTCTGGCAAGAAAAGGAGGCGAAGACGAAAACAAGGCCAAAAAAAAACGAGGCTGGGGTTTTTAGCACTTAAACGAGTCTAGCATGGAAACGAGGGAAGGACGGAAACGAGGCTAAAGGGAAAACAAGACTGTGGTTTTTAGCACCAAAAAGAAGCTAGCATGGAAACGAGGCAAGGACGAAAGCGAAGTTTAAAAGAAAACGAGATTGAAGTTTTTAGCACCAAAAAGAGTCATGCATGGAAACGAGGCAAGGTCGAAAACGAGGCTAAAATGAAAACAAGGCTGGGGTTTTAGCACCAAAATGAGTCTAGCATGGAAACGAGACAAGGACGAAAACGAGGCTAAAAACGAAATTGAGGTTAGGAATTTTAGCATCAAATCGAGGCTAGCATGGAAACGAGGGAAGGACGGAAACGGGGCTAAAGGAAAAACCAGGCTGAAGTTTTAGGCACCAAAAGGAGGCTAGCATTAAAACGAGGGAAGGATGAAAACGAGGCCAAAGGGAAATCGAGTCTGTGGTTTTTAGCAACAAAAGGAGGCTAGCATGGAAACGAGGCAAGGACGAAAGCGAAGTTTAAAAGAAAACGAGATTGAAGTTTTAGCACCAAATGAGTCATGCATGGAAACGAGGCAAGGTCGAAAACGAGGCTAAAATGAAAACAAGGCTGGGGTTTTAGCACCAAAATGAGTCTAGCATGGAAAGGAGGCAAGGACAAAAACGAGGCTAAAACGAAATTGAGGTTAAGACTTTTAGCACCAAAACAAGTCTAGCATGGAAACGAGGCAAGGACAAAAACGAGGATAAAACGAAAAGGACACTTGGGTTTAAAGCACCAGAACGAGGCTAGCATGGAAACGAGGCCAGGACGAAAACGAGGCTGAAGTTTTTAGCACCAAAACGAATCTAGCATGGAAACGAGGCATGGACGAAAACGAGGCTTAAACAAAAACGAGACTGGGGTTTTTAGCACCAAAACGAGTCTGGCATGAAAACGAGGCAAGGACGAAAACAAGGCCAAAACAAAAACGAGGCTGCACTTTTTAGCACTAAAACGAGGCTAGCATGCAAACGAGGCTAGGACAAAAACGGGACTAAACGAAAACGAGGCTAGGTCTTTTAGCACCAACTCGAAGCTAGCATGGAAACAAACAAAGGAGAAAAATGAGGCTAAAACAAAAACGAGGTTATGGCTTTTAAAACCAAAACGAGGCTGAAGGAAAACGAGGCAAGAACAAAACGAGGCTAACATGAAAACGAGGCAAGAACAAAACGGGGCTGAAGCGAAAACGAGACTGTGGTTTTTAGCACCAAAAAGAAGTTAGCATGGAAACGAGGCAAAGACAAAAACGAAGCTAAAACAAAAATGAGGCTTGGGTTTTTAGTACCAAAACGACTCTGGCAAGAAAAGGAGGCAAGGACGAAAACAAGGCCAAAAAAAACGAGGCTGGGGTTTTTAGCACTAAAACGAGTCTAGCATGGAAACGAGGGAAGGACGGAAACGAGGCTAAAGGGAAAACGAGACTATGGTTTTTAGCACCAAAAGAAGCTAGCATGAAACGAGGCAAGGACGAAAGCGAAGTTTAAAAGAAAACGAGATTGAAGTTTTTAGCACCAAAAAGAGTCATGCATGGAAACGAGGCAAGGTCGAAAACGAGGCTAAATGAAAACAAGGCTTGGGTTTTAGCACCAAAATGAGTCTAGCATGGAAACGAGACAAGAACGAAAACGAGGCTAAAAACGAAATTGAGGTTAGGAATTTTAGCATCAAATCGAGACTAGCATAAAAACGAGGCAAGAACAAGACGAGGCTGAAGGAAAAACGAGGCTGAAGTTTTTAGGACTAAAACGAGGCTAGCATTGAAACGTGGGAAGGACAAAAAGTAGCTAAAACAAAAATGAGGCTGGGGTTTTTAGCACCAAAACGAGTCTGGCATGAAAACGAGGCAAGGACGAAAACAAGGCCAAAACAAAAACGAGGCTGGGGTTTTTAGAACTAAAACGAGGCTAACATGGAAACGAGGGAAGGACGAAAACGAGGCTAAAGGGAAAACGAGGCTGTAGTTTTTAGCATCAAAGCGAGTCTAGCATGGAAACGAGGCAAGGACGAAAACGAGGCTAAATTGAAAACGAGGCTGAAGTTTTTAGCACCAAAACGAGTCTAGCATGGAAACGAGGCAAGGACGAAAACAAGGCCAAAACAAAAAGGAGACTTGGGTTTAAAGCACCAGAACGAGGCTAGCATGGAAAAGAGGCCAGGACGAAAACGAGGCTGAAGTTTTTAGCACCAAAACGAATCTAGCATGGAAACGAGGCATGGACGAAAACGAGGCTTAAACAAAAACGAGACTGGGGTTTGAACAACAAATCGAGGCTAATATGGAAACAAGGCAAGGACGAAAACGAGGCTAAAACGAAAACGAGGTTATGGCTTTTAAAACCAAATTGAGGCTGGCATGAAAACGAGGAAAGAACAAAACGAGGCTAAAGCAAAAACGAGGCTGAAGTTTTTGGCACCAAAACGAGTCTAGCATGGAAACGAGGCAAGGACAAAAAGTAGCTAAAACAAAAATGAGGCTGGGGTTTTTAGCACCAAAACGAGTCTGGCATGAAAACGAGGCAAGGACGAAAACAAGGCCAAAACAAAAACGAGGCTGGGGTTTTTAGCACTAAAACGAGGCTAGCATGGAAACGAGGGAAGGACGAAAACGAGGCTAAAGGGAAAACGAGGCTGTAGTTTTTAGCACCAAAACGAGTCTAGCATGGAAACGAGGCAAGGACGAAAGCGAAGCCAAAAGAAAATGAGGCTGGGGTTTTTAGCACCAAAAGAGTCTGGCATGAAAACGAGGCATAGAAGAAAACAGGGCTAAACGAAAACGAGGCTGAATATTTTAGCACCAAGTCGAGGCTACCATGGTAACGAGGAAAGAACAAAACAAGGCTGAAGCGAGAACGAGGCTCAAGTTTTTAGCAACAAAACCACTCTAGCATGGAAACGTGAGAAGGACGAAAACGAGGCTAAAACGAAAATGAGGCTGGGGTTTTTAGCACCAAAACGAGGCTAGCAAAGAAACGAGGCTTGGACAAAAACGAGGCAAAACTGATAACGAGGCTAGGGCTTTTAGCATCAAATAGAGTTAGGCATGGAAACGAGAGAGGGAAAAAAACGAGGATAAAACGAAAACGAGACTGTGGTTTCTAGCACCAAAACGAGTCTAGCATGGAAACGAGGCATGGCGAAAACGAGGCTAGAACGAAAACGAGATTGAAATTTTAGCACCAAGAAAATTCTTGCATGGAAACGAGGCAAGGACGAAAACGAGGCTAAAATGAAAACAAGGCAGGGGTTTTAGCACCAAAACGAGTCTAGAATGGAAACGAGGCAAGGAGGAAAACGAGGCTAGAACGAAATTGAGGTTAAGAGTATTAGCACCGAATCGCGGCAAGCATGGAAACGAGGCAATGACAAAAACGGGGCTTAAACGAAAACGAGATTAGGTCTTTTAGCACAAAATCGAGGCTAGCATGGAAACGAACAAGGAGAAAAACGAGGCTAAAACGAAAACGAGGTTATGGCTTTTAAAACCAAATCGAGGCTAGCATGAAAACGAGGCAAGAACAAAACGGGGCTGAAGCAAAAACGAGGATAAGGTTTTGAGCACCAAATCGGGGCTAGCATGGAAAAGAATGAAGGATAAAAACGAGGCTAAAACGAAAACGAGGCTGGGTTCTTAGCAGCAAAAGGAGACTAGCATGGAAACGAGGCAAGGACGAAAGCGAAGTTTAAAAGAAAACGAGATTGAAGTTTTTAGCACCAAAAAGAGTCATGCATGGAAACGAGGCAAGGTCGAAAACGAGGCTAAAATGAAAACAAGGCTGGGGTTTTAGCACCAAAATGAGTCTAGCATGGAAACGAGACAAGGACGAAAACGAGGCTAAAAACGAAATTGAGGTTAGGAATTTTAGCATCAAATCGAGGCTAGCATAAAAACGAGGCAAGAACAAGACGAGGCTGAAGGAAAAACGAGGCTGAAGTTTTTAGCACTAAAACGAGGCTAGCATTGAAACGTGGGAAGGACAAAAACGAGGCTAAAGGGAAAACGAGACTGTGGTTTTTAGCACCAAAAAGAAGCTAGCATGAAAACGAGGCAAGGACGAAAACGAGGCTAAATTGAAAACGAGGATGATGTTTTTTTGCACCAAAACGAGTTTAGCATGGAAACGAGGCATGGACGAAAAAGAGGCTAAAACGAAAACGAGGCTGGAGTTTTTAGCACCAAAACGAGTCTAGCATGGAAACGAGGCAAGGACAAAAACGAAGCTAAAACAAAATTGATTCTGGGGTTTTTAGCACCAAAACGACTTTGGCATGAAAAGGAGTCAAGGACGAAAACAAGGCCAAAACAAAAACGAGGCTGGGGTTTTTAGCACTAAAACGAGGCTAGCATGAAAAGGAGGGAAGGACGAAAACGGGGCTAAAAGAAAACGAGGCTAGGTCTTTTAGCACAAAGCGAAAACGAGACTAGGGTTTTGGCACCAAAATGAGGCTAGCATTGAAAAGAGGCAAGGACAAAAACGAGGCTAAAATGAAAACAAGGCTGTGGTCTTTAGCACCAAAACGAGTCTAGCATGGAAACGAGGCATGGACGAAAACGAGGCTAAAACGAAAATGAGGCTGGGGTTTTTAGCACCAAAACGAGGCTAGCATGGTAACGAAGCAAGGACAAAAACGAGGCTTAATTGAAAACGAGGCTCAAGTTTTTAGCACCAAAACGAGTCTAGCATGGAAACGAGGCATAGACGAAAACGAGGCTAAAACGAAAATGAGGCTGGGGTTTTTAGCACCAAAACGAGGCTAGCATAGAAACGAGGCTTGGACAAGAACGAGGCAAAACCGAAAACGAGGCTAGGGCTTTTAGCACCAAATAGAGTTAGGCATGGAAACGAGAGAGGGAAAAAAACGAGGATAAAACGAAAACGAGACTGTGGTTTCTAGCACCAAAACGAGTCTAGCATGGAAACGAGGCATGACGAAAACGAGGCTAGAACGAGAACGAGGCTCAAGTTTTTAGCACCAAAACGAGTCTAGCATGGAAACGAGGCAAGGACAAAAACGAAGCTAAAACAAAATTGAGGCTGGGGTTTTTAGCACCAAAACCACTTTGGCATGAAAAGGAGTCAAGGACGAAAACAAGGCCAAAACAAAAACGAGGCTGGGGTTTTTAGCACTAAAACGAGGCTAGCATGGAAAGGAGGGAAGGACGAAAACGGGGCTAAAAGAAAACGAGGCTAGGTCTTTTAGCACAAAGCGAAAACGAGACTAGGGTTTTGGCACCAAAATGAGGCTAGCATTGAAAAGAGGCAAGGACAAAAACGAGGCTAAAATGAAAACAAGGCTGTGGTCTTTAGCACCAAAACGAGTCTAGCATGGAAACGAGGCATGGACGAAAACGAGGCTAAAACGAAAATGAGGCTGGGGTTTTTAGCACCAAAACGAGTCTAGCATGGAAACGAAGCAAGGACGAAAGCGAAGCAAAAAGAAAATGGGGCTAGGGTTTTTAGCACCACAACGAGTCTGGCATGAAAACGAGGCAAGGACGAAAACAAGGCCAAAACAAAAACGAGGCTGGGGTTTTTAGCACTAAAACGAGGCTAGCATGGAAATGAGGCATAGACAAAAACATGGCAAAAACAAAAACGAGGCTGGGGTTTTTAGAACTAAAACGAGGCTAGCATGGAAAGGAGGGAAGGACGAAAACGAGGCTCAAGGGAAAACGAGGCTGTAGTTTTTAGCACCAAAACGAGTCTAGCATGGAAACGAGGCAAGGACAAAAGGGAAGCAAGAAGAAAATGAGGCTGGAGTTTTTAGCACCAAAACGAGTCTGGCATGATAACGAGGCAAGGACGAAAACAAGGCCAAAACAAAAACAAGGCTGGGGTTTTTAGCACTAAAACGAGGCTAGCATGGAAACGAGGGAAGGACGAAAACGAGGCTAAAAGGAAAACGTGACTGTGGTTTTTAGCACCAAAACGAGTTTAGCATGGAAACGAGGCAAGGACGAAAACGAGGCTAAATTGAAAACGAGGATGAAGTTTTTTTGCACCAAAACGTGTTTAGCATGGAAAGGAGGGAAGGACGAAAACGGGGCTAAAAGAAAACGAGGCTAGGTCTTTTAGCACAAAGCGAAAACGAGACTAGGGTTTTGGCACCAAAATGAGGCTAGCATTGAAAAGAGGCAAGGACAAAAACGAGGCTAAAATGAAAACAAGGCTGTGGTCTTTAGCACCATATCGAGGCTAGCATGGAAACCAGGCAAGGAAGAAAACAGGGCTACACAAAAACGAGGCTGAATATTTTAGCACCAAGTCGAGGCTCGCATGGAACGAGGCAAGGACAAAAACGAGGCTTTACTGAAAACGAGGCTAGGGCTTTTAGCACCAAAATGAGTCTAGCATGGAAACGAGGCATGGACGAAAACGAGGCTAAAACGAAAACGAGATTGAAGTTTTTAGCACCAAAAAGAGTCATGCATGGAAACGAGGCAAGGTCGAAAACGAGGCTAAAATGAAAACAAGGCTGTGTTCTTTAGCACCATATCGAGGCTAGCATTGAAACGAGACAAGGACGAAAACGAGGCTAAAAACGAAATTGAGTTTAAGAATTTTAGCATCAAATCAAGGCTAGCATAAGAACGAGGCCAGAACAAAAGGAGGCTGAAAAGAAAACGAGGCTGAAGTTTTTAGCACTAAAACGAGGCTAGCATTGAAACGAGGGAAGGACAAAAACGAGGCTAAAGGGAAAACGAGACTGTGGTTTTTAGCACCGAAAAGAAGCTAGCATGGAAACGAGGCAAGGACGAAAGCGAAGTTTAAAAGAAAACGAGATTGAAGTTTTTAGCACCAAAAAGAGTCATGCATGGAAACGAGGCAAGGTCGAAAACGAGGCTAAAATGAAAACAAGCCTGGGGTTTTAGCACCAAAATGAGTCTAGCATTGAAACGAGACAAGGACGAAAACGAGACTAAAAACGAAGTTGAGGTTAGGAATTTTAGCATCAAATCGAGGCTAGCACAAAAACGAGGCAAGAACAAGACGAGGCTGAAGGGAAAACGAGGCTGAAGTTTTTAGCACTAAAACGAGGCTAGCATTGAAACGTGGGAAGGACAAAAACAAGGCTAAAGGGAAAACGAGACTGTGGTTTTTAGCACCAAAAAGAGGCTAGCATGGAAACGAGGCAAGGACGAAAGCGAAGTTTAAATAAAAACGAGATTGAAGTTTTTAGCACCAAAAAGAGTCATGCATGGAAACGAGGCAAGGTCGAGAACCGGGCTTAAAGAAAACGAGGCTGGGTCTTTTAGCGCAAAGCGAAAACGAGACTAGGGTTTTGGCGCCAAAATGAGGCTAGCATCGAAAAAAGGCAAGGAAAAAAACGTGGCTAAAATGAAAACAAGGCTGTGGTCTTTAGCACCATATCGAAGCTAGCACGGAAACGAGGCAAGGAAGAAAACAGGGCTACACTAAAACGAGGCGGAATACTTTAGCACCAAGTCGGGGCTAGCATTGAAAAGAGGCAAGGACAAAAACGAGGCTAAATTGAAAACGAGGATTAAGTTTTTAGCACCAAAACGAGTCTAGCATGGAAACGAGGCAAGGACAAAAACGAAGCTAAAACAAAATTGAGGCTGGGGTTTTTAGCACCAAAACGACTCTGGCATGAAAAGGAGGCAAGGACGAAAACAAAGCCAAAACAAAAACGAGGCTTGGGTTTTTAGCATTAAACGAGGCTAGCATGGAAACGAGGGAAGGACGAAAACGGGGCTAAAAGAAAACGAGGCTAGGTCTTTTAGCACAAAGCGAAAACGAGACTAGGGTTTTGGCACCAAAATGAGGCTAGCATTGAAAAGAGGCAAGGACAAAAACGAGGCTAAAATGAAAACAGGGCTGTGGTCTTTAGCACCATATCGAGAATAGCACGGAAACGAGGCAAGGAAGAAAACAGGGCTACACGAAAACGAGGCTGAATGTTTTAGCACCAAGTCGAGGCTAGCATGGTAACGAGTCAAGGACAAAAACGAGGCTAAATTGAAAACGAGGCTAAAGTTTTAGCATCAAAACGAGTCTAGCATGGAAACGAGGCATGGACGAAAACGAGGCTAAAACGAAAATGAGGCTGAGGTTTTTAGCACCAAAACGAGGCTAGCATAGAAACGAGGCTTGGACAAAACGGAGGCAAAACCGAAAACGAGGCTAGGGCTTTTAGCACCAAACAGAGTTAGGCATGGAAACGAGAGAGGGAAAAAAACGAGGATAAAACGAAAACGAGACTGTGGTTTCTAGCACCAAAACGAGTCTAGCATGGAAACGAGGCATGGCGCAAACGAGGCTACAACGAAAACGAGATTGAAGTTTTTAGCACCAAGAAAATTCTTGCATGGAAACGAGGCAAGGACGAAAACGAGGCTAAAATGAAAACAAGGCAGGGGTTTTAGCAACAAAACGAGTCTAGAATGGAAACGAGGCAAGGAGGAAAACGAGGCTAGAACGAAATTGAGGTTAAGACTTTTAGCACCGAATCGTGGCAAGCATGGAAACGAGGCAATGACAAAAACGGGGATTAAACGAAAACGAGATTAGGTCTTTTAGCACCAACTTGAGGCTAGCACAGAAACGAAGCTTGGACAAAAACGAGGCAAAAACGAAAACAAGGCTGGGGCTTTTAGCACCAAATCGAGGCTAGCATGGAAACGAAGAAAGGAGAAAAACGAGGCTAAAACGAAAACGAGGTTATTGCTTTTAGAACTTAAACGAGGCTAGCATTAAACCGAGGCAAGAAGAAAACGAGGCTGAAGCGAAAACGAAGCTAAAATAAAAATGAAGCTGGGGTTTTTAGCACCAAAAAGAGTCATTCATGGAAACGAAGGAAGGACGAAAACCGGGCTAAAAGAAAACAAGGCTAGGTCTTTTAGCACAAAGCGAAAACGAGACTAGTGTTTTGGCACCAAAACGAGGCTAGCATGGAAACGAGGGAAGGACGAAAACGAGGCTAACGGGAAAACGAGGCTGGGTCTCTTAGCACCAACTTGAGGCTAGCATGGAAACGAGGCAAGGACGAAAGCGAAGCAAAAAGAAAATGAGGCTGGGGTTTTTAGCATCAAAACGAGTCTGGCATGAAAACGAGGCAAGGACGAAGAAGAGGCTAAAACGAAAACGAGGCTAGGGTTTTTAGCACCAAAAGGAGGCTAGCATGGAAACGAGGCAAGAATAAAAGAAGGCTGAAGCGAGAACAAGGCTTAAGTTTTTAGCACCAAAACGAGTCTAGCATGGAAACGAGGCATGGACGAAAAAGAGGCTAAAACGAAAACGAGGCTGGGTCTCTTAGCACCAACTTGAGGCTAGCATGGAAACGAGGCAAGGACGAAAGCGAAGCAAAAAGAAAATGAGGCTGGGGTTTTTAGCACCAAAACGAGTCTGGCATGAAAACGAGGCAAGGACGAAAACAAGGCCAAAACAAAAACGAGGCTGGGGTTCTTAGCACCAAAACGAGGCTAGCATGGAAACGAGGGAAGGACGAAAACGAGGCTAACGGGAAAACGAGGCTGTAGTTTTTAGCACCAAAGCGAGTCTAGTATGGAAACGAGGCAAGGACGAAAGCGAAGCAAAAAGAAAATGAGGCTGGGGTTTTTAGCACCAAAACGAGTCTGGCATGAAAACGAGGCAAGGACGAAAACGAGGCTAAATTGAAAACGAGGATGAAGTTTTTTTGCACCAAAACGAGTTTAGCATGGGAACGAGGCATGGACGAAAAAGATGCTAAAACGAAAACGAGTCTGGGGTTTTAAGCACCAAAAGGAGGCTAGCATGGAAAAGAGGCAAGAACAAATCAAGGCTGAAGCGAGAAGGAGCCTGAAGTTTTTAGCACCAAAACGAGTCTAGCATGGAAACGAGGCAAGGACAAAAACGAAGCTAAAAAAAAATGAGGCTGGGGTTTTTAGCACCAAAACGACTCTGGCATGAAAAGGAGGCAAGGACGAAAACAAGGCCAAAACAAAAACGAGGCTGGGGTTTTTAGCACTAAAACGAGGCTAGCATGGAAACGAGGGAAGAACGAAAACGGGGCTAAAAGAAAACGAGGCTAGGTCTTTTAGCACAAAGTGAAAATGAGACTAGAGTTTTGGCACCAAAATGAGGCTAGCATTGAAAAGAGGCAAGGACAAAAACGAGGCTAAAATGAAAACAAGGCTGTGGTCTTTAGCACCATATCGAGGCTAGCACGGAAACGAGGCAAGGAGGAAGACAGGGCTACACGAAAACGAGGCTGAATATTTTAGCACCAAGTCGAGGCTAGCATGGTAACGAGGCAAGGACAAAAACACGGTAAAAACAAAAACGAGGCTGGGGTTGTTAGAAATAAAACGAGGCTAGCATGGAAACGAGGGAAGGACGAAAACGAGGCTAAAGGGAAAACAAGGCTGAAGTTTTTAGCACCAAAACGAGGCTAGCATGGAAACGAGGCTTGGACAAAAACGAGGCTAAAATGTAAACGAGATTGAGGTTTTTAGCACCAAGAAGAGTCATGCATAGTAACGAGGCTTGGACAAAAACGAGGCAAAACCGAAAACGAGGCTAGGGCTTTTAGCACCAAATAGAGTTAGGCATGGAAACGAGAGAGGGAAAAAACGAGGATAAAACGAAAACGAGACTGTGGTTTCTAGCACCAAAACGAGTCTAGCATGGAAACGAGGCATCACGAAAACGAGGCTAGAACGAAAACGAGATTGAAGTTTTTAGCACCAAGAAAAGTCTTGCATGGAAACGAGGCAAGAACGAAAACGAGGCTAAAATGAAAATGGCTTTTAAAACCAAAACGAGGCTAAGAAGAAAACGAGGCAATAACAAAACGAGGCTGGAGCAAAAACGCGGATTAAGTTTTTAGCACCAAAACGAGTCTAGCATGAAAACGAGAGGAGGACAGAAACGAGGCTAAAAAGAAAACGAGATTGAAGTTTTTAGCACCAAAAAGAATCTTACATGAAAACGAGGCAAGGACGAAAACGAGGCTAAAAAGAGAACGGGGCTGAAGTTTTTAGCACCAAAACGAGTCTGGCATGAAAACCAGGCAAGGACGAAAAGAAGGCCAAAACAAAAACAAGGCTGTGGTCTTTATCACCAACTTGAGGCTAGCATGCAAACGAGGCTAGGGCAAAACGGGGCTAAACGAAAACGAGGCTAGGTCTTTTAGGACAAAATCGAGGCTAGCATGGAAACGAACAAAGAGAAAAACGAGGCTAAAACGAAAACGAGGTTATAGCTTTTAAAACCAAAACGAGGCTAGCATGAAAACGAGGCAAGAACAAAACGGGGCTGAAGCGAAAACGAGGATAAGGTTTTGAGCACCAAATCGAGGCTAGCATGAAAACGAACAAAGGATAAAAACGAGGCTAAAACGAAAACGAGGCTGGGTTTTTAGCACCAAGAGGAGGCTATCATGGAAACGAGGCAAGAACAAAACAAGGCTGAAGCGAGAACGAGGCTCAAGTTTTTAGCACCAAAACGAAAATGAGGCTGGTGTTTTTAGCACCAAAACAACTCTGGCATGAAAAGGAGGCAAGGACGAAAACAGGGCCAAAACAAAAACGAGGCTGGGGTTTTTAGCACTAAAACGAGGCTAGCATGGAAAGGAGGGAAGGACGAAAACGGGGCTAAAAGAAAACGAGGCTAGGTCTTTTAGCACAAAGCGAAAACGAGACTAGGTTTTGGCACCAAAATGAGGCTAGCATTGAAAAGAGGCAAGGACAAAAACGAGGCTAAAATGAAAACAAGGCTGTGGTCTTTAGCACCATATCGAGGCTAGCACGGAAACGAGCCTAGGAAGAAAACAGGGCTACACGAAAACGAGGCTGAATATTTTAGCACCAAATCGACGCTAGCATGGAAACGAGACTAGGACAAAAACGGGGCTTAAACGAAAACGAGGTTAGGTCTCTTAGCACCATCTTAAGGCTAGCACTGAAACGAAGCTTGGACAAAAACGAGGCAAAACCGAAAACGAGGCTGAAGTTTTGAGCACCAAAACGAGTCTAGCATGGACACGAGGCATGGACAAAAACGAAGCTAAAACAAAAATGAGGCTGGGGTTTTTAGCACTAAAACGAGGCTAGCTTGGAAAGGAGGGAAGGACGAAAACGGGGCTAAAAGAAAACGAGGCTAGGTCTTTTAGCACAAAGCGAAAACGAGACTAGGGTTTTGGCACCAAAATGAGGCTAGCATTGAAAAGAGGCAAGGACAAAACGAGGCTAAAATGAAAACAAGGCTGGGGTTTTAGCACCAAAATGAGTCTAGCATGGAAACGAGACAAGGACGAAAACGAGGCTAAACCGAAAACGAGGCTAGGGCTTTTAGCACCAAATAGAGGCAGGCATGGAAACGAGGCAGGGAAAAAAAACGAGGATAAAACGAAAACGAGACTGTGGTTCTTAGCACCAAAACGAGTCTAGCATTGAAACGAGGCATGGACGAAAACGAGGCTAAAATGTAAACGAGATTGAAGTTTTTAGCACCAAGAAGAGTCTTGCAAAGAAACGAGGCTTGGACAAAAACGAGATTAGGTCTTTTAGCACCAACTTGAGGCTAGCATGCAAACGAGGTTAGGGCAAAACGGGGCTAAACGAAAACGAGGCTAGGTCTTTTAGCACAAAATCGAGGCAAGCATGTAAACAAACAAAGAGAAAAACGAGGCTAAAACGAAAACGAGGTTATGGATTTCAAAACCAAAACGAGGCTAACATGAAAACGAGGCAAGAAAAAAACGGGGCTGAAGCGAAAACGAGACTGTGGTTTTTAGCACCAATAAGAAGCTAGCATGGAAACGAGGCAAGGACGAAAGCGAAGTTTAAAAGAAAACGAGATTGAAGTTTTTAGCACCAAAAAGAGTCATGCATGGAAACGAGGCAAGGTCGAAAACGAGGCTAAAATGAAAAAAAGGCTGGGGTTTTAGCACCAAAATGAGTCTAGCATGGAAACGAGCATGGAAACGAGACAAGGACGAAAACGAGGCTAAAAACGAAATTGAGGTTAGGAATTTTAGCATAAAATCGAGGCTAGAATAAAACGAGGCAAGAACAAAACGAGGCTGAAGGGAAAACGAGGCTGAAAATTTTAGCACCAAAACGAGGCTAGCATGGAAACGAGGCTTGGACAAAAACGAGCCTAAACCGAAAACGAGGCTAGGGCTTTTAGCACCAAATAGAGGCAGGCATGGAAACGAGGCAGGGAAAAAAACGAGGATAAAACGAAAACGAGACTGTGGTTTTTAGCACCAAAACGAGTCTAGCATGGAAACGAGGCATGGACGAAAACGAGGCTAAAATGTAAACGAGATTGAAGTTTTTAGCACCAAGAAGAGTCTTGCATAGAAACGAGGCTTGGACAAAAACGAGGCAAAACCGAAAACGAGGCTAGGGCTTTTAGCACCAAATAGAGTTAGGCATGGAAACGAGAGAGGGAAAAAAACGAGGATAAAACGAAAACGAGACTTCGGTTTCTAGCACCAAAACGAGTCTAGCATTGAAACGAGGCATGGACGAAAACGAGGCTAAAATTCAAACGAGTCTGGGGTTTTTAGCACCAAAAGGAGGCTAGCATGGAAACGAGGCAAGAACAAAACAAGACTGAAGCGAGAACGAGCCTGAAGTTTTTAGCACCAAAACGAGTCTAGCATGGAAACGTGGCAAGGACAAAAACGAAGCTAAAACAAAAATGAGGCTGGGGTTTTTAGCACCAAAACGACTCTAGCATGAAAAGGAGGCAAGGACGAAAACAAGGCCAAAACAAAAACGAGGCTGGGGTTTTTAGCACTAAAACGAGGCTAGCATGGAAACGAGGAAAGGACGAAAACGGGGCTAAAAGAAAACGAGGCTAGGTCTTTTAGCACAAAGCAAAGACGAGATTAGGGTTTTGGCACCAAAATGAGGCTAGCATTGAAAGGAGGCAAGGACAAAAACGAGGCTAAAATGAAAACAAGGCTGTGGTCTTTAGCACCATATCGAGGCTAGCACGGAAACGAGGCAAGGAAGAAAACAGGGCTACACGAAAACGAGGCTGAATATTTTAGCACCAAGTCGGGGCTAGCATGGTAACGAGGCAAGGACAAAAACGAGGCTAAATTGAAAACGAGGATTAAGTTTTTAGCACCAAAACGACTCTGGCATGGAAACGAGGCATGGACAAAAACACGGCAAAAGAAAAACGAGGCTGGGGTTTTTAGAACTAAAACGAGGCTAGCATGGAAACGAGGGAAGGACGAAAACGAGGCTAAAGGGAAAACGAGGCTGTAGTTTTTAGCACCAAAACGAGTCTGGCATGAAAACGAGGCAAGGACGAAAACAAGGCTAAATTGAAAACGAGGCTGAAGTTTATAGCACCAAAAGGAGTTTAGCATGGAAACGAGGCATGGACGAAAAAGAGGCTAAATTGAAAACGAGGCTGGGGTTTTTAGCACCAAAAGGAGGCTAGCATGGAAACGAGGGAAGAGCAAAACAAGGCTGAAGCGAAAACGAGGCTCAAGTTTTTAGCACCAAAACGAGTCTAACATGGAATCGAGGCAAGGACATAAAAGAAGCTAAAAAAATTGAGGCTGGGGTTTTTAGCACCAAAACGACACTGGCATGAAAAGGAGGCAAGGTCGAAAACAGGGCCAAAACAAACATGAGGCTGGTGTTTTTAGCACTAAAACGAGGCTAGCATGGAAACGAGGCAACAACAAAACAAGGCTGAAGCGAGAACAAGGCTCAAGTTTTTAGAACCAAAACGAGTCTAGCATGGAAACGAGGCAAGGACAAAAACGAAGCTAAAACAAAATTGAGGCGGGGGTTTTTAGCACCAAAACGACTCTGGCAGGAAAAGGAGGCAAGGACGAAAACAAAGCCAAAACAAAAACGAGGCTTGGGTTTTTACCACTAAAACGAGGCTAGCATGGAAAGGAGGGAAGGACGAAAACGGGGCTAAAAGAAAACAAGGCTAGGTCTTTTAGCACAAAGCGTAAACGAGACTAGGGTTTTGGCACCAAAATGAGGCTAGCATTGAAAAGAGGCAAGGACAAAAACGAGGCTAAAATGAAAACAAGGCAGGGGTTTTAGCACCAAAACAAGTCTAGAATAGAAACGAGGCAAGAACAAAGCAAGGCTGAAGCTAGAACGAGGCTCCAGTTTTTAGCACCAAAACGACTCTATTATGGAAAAGAGAGAAGGACGAAAACGAGGCTAAAACGAAAATGTGGCTGGGGTTTTTAGCACCAAAATGAGGCTAGCATAGAAACGAGGCAAGGAGGAAAACGAGGCTAGAACGAAATTGAGGTTAAGACTTTTAGCACCGAATCGCGGCAAGCATGGAAACGAGGCAATGACAAAAACGGGGCTTAAACGAAAACGAGATTAGGTCTTTTAGCACCAACTTGAGGCTAGCATGCAAAAGAGGCAGGCAAACGGGCTAAACGAAAACGATGCTAGGTCTTTTAGCACAAAATCGAGGCTAGCATGGAAACGAACAAGGAGAAAAACGAGGCTAAAACGAAAACGAGGTTATGGATTTTAAGCACCAAAAAGAGGCTAGCATTGAAGCGAGGCAAGGACGAAAACGAAGCTAAAAAGAAATCGAGATTGAAGTTTTTAGCACTAAAAAAAGGCTAGCATTGAAACGAGGGAAGGTCAAAAACGAGGCTAAAGGGAAAACGAGACTGTTGTTTTTAGCACCAAAACGAGTTTTAGCATGGAACAAGCAAGGACGAAAACGAGGCTAAATTGAAAACGAGGCTGAAGTTTTTTGCACCAAAACGAGTTTAGCATGGAAACGAGGCATGGACGAAGAAGAGGCTAAAACGAAAACGAGGCTGGGGTTTTTAGCACCAAAAGGAGGCTAGTATGGAAGCGAGGCAAGAACAAAAGAAGGCTGAAGCGAGAACAAGGCTGAAGTTTTTAGCATCAAAACGAGTCTAGCATGGAAACGAGGCATGGATGAAAAAGAGGCTAAAACGAAAACGAGGCTGGGGCTTTTAGCACAAAAAGGAGGCTAGCATGGAAACGAGACAAGAACAAAACAAGGCTGAAGCGAGAACGAGGCTAGAGTTTTTAGCACCAAAACGAGCTAGCATGGAAACGAGGCAAGGGCAAAAACGGGGCTAAACGAAAACGAGGCTAGGTCTTTTAGCACCAAAACAACTCTGGCACGAAAAGGAGGCAAGGACGAAAACAAGGCCAAAACTAAAACGAGGCTGGGATTTTTAGCACTAAAACGAGGCTAGCATGGAAACGAGGGAAGGATGAAAACGGGGCTAAAAGAAAACGAGACTAGGTCTTTTAGCACAAAGCGAAAACGAGACTAGGGTTTTGGCACCAAAATGAGGCTAGCATTGAAAAGAGGCAAGGACAAAAACGAGGCTAAAATGAAAACAAGGCTGTGGTCTTTAGCACCATATCGAGGCTAGCATGGAAACGAGGCAAGGAAGAAAGCGAAGCAAAAAGAAAATGGAGCTAGGGTTTTTAGCACCACAACGAGTCTGGCATGAAAACGAGGCAAGGACGAAAACAAGGCCAAAACAAAAACGAGGCTGGGGTTTTTAGCACAAAGCAAAGACGAGATTAGGGTTTTGGCACCAAAATGAGGCTAGCATTGAAAGGAGGCAAGGACAAAAACGAGGCTAAAATGAAAACAAGGCTGTGGTCTTTAGCACCATATCGAGGCTAGCACGGAAACGAGGCAAGGAAGAAAACAGGGCTACACGAAAACGAGGCTGAATATTTTAGCACCAAGTCGGGGCTAGCATGGTAACGAGGCAAGGACAAAAAAGAGGCTAAATTGAAAACGAGGATTAAGTTTTTAGCACCAAAACGACTCTGGCATGGAAACGAGGCATGGACAAAAACACGGCAAAAGAAAAACGAGGCTGGGGTTTTTAGAACTAAAACGAGGCTAGCATGGAAACGAGGGAAGGACGAAAACGAGGCTAAAGGGAAAACGAGGCTGTAGTTTTTAGCACCAAAACGAGTCTGGCATGAAAACGAGGCAAGGACGAAAACAAGGCTAAATTGAAAACGAGGCTGAAGTTTATAGCACCAAAAGGAGTTTAGCATGGAAACGAGGCATGGACGAAAAAGAGGCTAAATTGAAAACGAGGCTGGGGTTTTTAGCACCAAAAGGAGGCTAGCATGGAAACGAGGGAAGAGCAAAACAAGGCTGAAGCGAAAACGAGGCTCAAGTTTTTAGCACCAAAACGAGTCTAGCATGGAAACGAGGCAAGGACATAAACGAAGCTAAAAAAAATTGAGGCTGGGGTTTTTAGCACCAAAACGACACTGGCATGAAAAGGAGGCAAGGTCGAAAACAGGGCCAAAACAAACATGAGGCTGGTGTTTTTAGCACTAAAACGAGGCTAGCATGGAAACGAGGCAACAACAAAACAAGGCTGAAGCGAGAACGAGGCTCAAGTTTTTAGAACCAAAACGAGTCTAACATGGAAACAGGGCAAGGACAAAAACGAAGCTAAAACAAAATTGAGGCTGGGGTTTTTAGCACCAAAACGACTCTGGCAGGAAAAGGAGGCAAGGACGAAAACAAAGCCAAAACAAAAACGAGGCTTGGGTTTTTACCACTAAAACGAGGCTAGCATGGAAAGGAGGGAAGGACGAAAACGGGGCTAAAAGAAAACAAGGCTAGGTCTTTTAGCACAAAGCGTAAACGAGACTAGGGTTTTGGCACCAAAATGAGGCTAGCATTGAAAAGAGGCAAGGACAAAAACGAGGCTAAAATGAAAACAAGGCAGGGGTTTTAGCACCAAAACAAGTCTAGAATAGAAACGAGGCAAGAACAAAGCAAGGCTGAAGCTAGAACGAGGCTCAAGTTTTTAGCACCAAAACGACTCTATTATGGAAAAGAGAGAAGGACGAAAACGAGGCTAAAACGAAAATGAGGCTGGGGTTTTTAGCACCAAAATGAGGCTAGCATAGAAACGAGGCAAGGAGGAAAACGAGGCTAGAACGAAATTGAGGTTAAGACTTTTAGCACCGAATCGCGGCAAGCATGGAAACGAGGCAATGACAAAAACGGGGCTTAAACGAAAACGAGATTAGGTCTTTTAGCACCAACTTGAGGCTAGCATGCAAACGAGGCTAGGGCAAAACGGGGCTAAACGAAAACGAGGCTAGGTCTTTTAGCACAAAATCGAGGCTAGCATGGAAACGAACAAGGAGAAAAACGAGGCTAAAACGAAAACGAGATTATGGATTTTAAGCACCAAAAAGAGGCTAGCATTGAAGCGAGGCAAGGACGAAAACGAAGCTAAAAAGAAATCGAGATTGAAGTTTTTAGCACTAAAAAAAAGCTAGCATTGAAACGAGGGAAGGTCAAAAACGAGGCTAAAGGGAAAACGAGACTGTTGTTTTTAGCACCAAAACGAGTTTAGCATGGAAACAAGGCAAGGACGAAAACGAGGCTAAATTGAAAACGAGGCTGAAGTTTTTTGCACCAAAACGAGTTTAGCATGGAAACGAGGCATGGACGAAGAAGAGGCTAAAACGAAAACGAGGCTGGGGTTTTTAGCACCAAAAGGAGGCTAGTATGGAAGCGAGGCATGGATGAAAAAGAGGCTAAAACGAAAACGAGGCTGGGGCTTTTAGCACAAAAAGGAGGCTAGCATGGAAACGAGACAAGAACAAAACAAGGCTGAAGCGAGAACGAGGCTAGAGTTTTTAGCACCAAAACGAGCTAGCATGGAAACGAGGCAAGGGCAAAAACGGGGCTAAACGAAAACGAGGCTAGGTCTTTTAGCACCAAAACAACTCTGGCACGAAAAGGAGGCAAGGACGAAAACAAGGCCAAAATTAAAACGAGGCTGGGATTTTTAGCACTAAAACGAGGCTAGCATGGAAACGAGGGAAGGATGAAAACGGGGCTAAAAGAAAACGAGACTAGGTCTTTTAGCACAAAGCGAAAACGAGACTAGGGTTTTGGCACCAAAATGAGGCTAGCATTGAAAAGAGGCAAGGACAAAAACGAGGCTAAATTGAAAACGAGGATTAAGTTTTTAGCACCCAAACGACTCTGGCATGGAAACGAGGCATGAAAAAAAGAAAAGGCAAAAACAAAAACGAGGCTGGGGTTTTTAGAACTAAAACGAGGCTAGCATGGAAACGAGGGAAGGACGAAAACGAGGCTAAAGGGAAAACGAGGCTGTAGTTTTTAGCACCAAAACGAGTCTAGCATGGAAACAAGGCAAGGACGAAAGCGAAGCAAAAAGAAAATGAGGCTGGGGTTTTTAGCACCAAAACGAGTCTGGCATGAAAACGAGACAAGGACGAAAACAACGCCAAAACAAAAACGAGGCTGGGGTTTTTAGCACCAAATAGAGTTAGGCATGGAAACGAGAGAGGGAAAAAAACGAGGATAAAACGAAAACGAGACTGTGGTTTCTAGCACCAAAACGAGTCTAGCATGGAAACGAGGCATGGCGAAAACGAGGCTAGAACGAAAACGAGATTGAAGTTTTTAGCACCAAGAAAAGTCTTGCATGGAAACGAGGCAAGGACGAAAACGAGGCTAAAATGAAAACAAGGCAGGGGTTTTAGCACCAAAACGAGTCTAGAATGGAAACGAGGCAAGAACAAAACAAGGATGAAGCGAGAACGAGGCTCAAGTTTTTAGCACCAAAACGACTCTAGCATGGAAACGAGAGAAGGACGAAAACGAGGCTAAAACGAAAATGAGGCTGGGGTTTTTAGCACCAAAACAAGGCTATTATAGAAACGAGGCTTGGACAAAAACGAGGCAAAACCGAAAACGAGGCTAGGTCTTTTAGCACCAAATCGAGTTTAGAATGGAAACGAACAAGGAGAAAAACGAGGCTAAAACGAAAACGAGGTTATGGCTTTTAAAACCAAAACGAGGCTAGCATGGAAACGAGACAAGAACAAAACAAGGCTGAAGCGAGAACGAGGCTCGAGTTTTAAGCACCAAAACGAGCTAGCATGGAAACGAGGCAAGGGCAAAAACGAGGCTAAACGAAAACGAGGCTAGGTCTTTTAGCACCAAAACAACTCTGGCACGAAAAGGAGGCAAGGACGAAAACAAGGCCAAAACAAAAACGAAGCTGGGATTTATAGCACTAAAACGAGGCTAGCATGGAAACGAGGGAAGGATGAAAACGGGGCTAAAAGAAAACGAGACTAGGTCTTTTAGCACAAAGCGAAAATGAGACTAGGGTTTTGGCACCAAAATGAGGCTAGCATTGAAAAGAGGCAAGGACAAAAACGAGGCTAAAATGAAAACAA
Organism: Nemopilema nomurai; assembly: GCA_003864495.1. Lineage (NCBI taxonomy): Eukaryota > Metazoa > Cnidaria > Scyphozoa > Rhizostomeae > Rhizostomatidae > Nemopilema > Nemopilema nomurai. The sequence continues at coordinate 63,407 of ML133384.1, read as the reverse complement.
GGCTGTGGTCTTTAGCACCATATCGAGGCTAGCAATGAAACGAGGCAAGGGAGAAAACAGGGCTACACGAAAACGAGGCTGAATATTTTAGCACCAAGTCGGGGCTAGCATGGTAACGAAGCAAGGACAAAAACGAGGCTAAATTGAAAACGAGGATTAAGTTTTTAGCACCCAAACGACTCTGGCATGGAAACGAGGCATGAAAAAAAAAAGGCAAAAACAAAAACGAGGCTGGGGTTTTTAGAACTAAAACGAGGCTAGCATGGAAACGAGGGAAGGACGAAAACGAGGCTAAAGGGAAAACATGACGGTGGTTTTTAGCACCAAAACGAGTTTAGCATGGAAACGAGGCAAGGACAAAAACGAGGCTAAACCGAAAACGAGGCTAGGGTTTTTAGCACCAAATAGAGTTAGGCATGGAAACGAGAGAGGGAAAAAAACGAGGATAAAACGAAAACGAGACTGTGGTTTCTAGCACCAAAACGAGTCTAGCATGGAAACGAGGCAAGAACAAAACAAGGATGAAGCGAGAACGAGGCTCAAGTTTTTAGCACCAAAACGACTCTAGCATGGAAACGAGAGAAGGACGAAAACGAGGCTAAAACGAAAATGAGGCTGGGGTTTTTAGCACCAAAACAAGGCTAGCATAGAAACGAGGCTTGGACAAAAACGAGGCAAAACCGAAAACGAGGCTGAAGCGAGAATGAGCCTGAAGTTGTTAGCACCAAAACGAGTCTAGCATGGAAACGAGGCAAGGACAAAAACGAAACTAAAACAAAAATGAGGCTGGGGTTTTTAGCACCAAAACGACTCTGGCATGAAAAGGAGGCATGGATGAAAAAGAGGCTAAAACGGAAACGTGGCTGGGGATTTTAGCACCAAAAGGAGGCTAGCAAGGAAACGAGGCAAGAACAAAACAAGGCTGAAGCGAGAACGAGGCTCAAGTTCGTAGCACCATAACGAGTCTAGAATGGAAACGAGGCAAGGACAAAAACGAAGCTAAAACAAAAATAAGGCTGGGGTTTTTAGCACCAAAACGACTCTGGCAAGAAAAGGAGACAAGGACGAAAACAAGGCCAAAACAAAAACGAGGCTGGGGTTTTTAGCACTAAAACGAGGCTAGCATGGAAACGAGGGAGGGAGGAAAAAGGGGCTAAAAGAAAACGAGGCTGGGTCTTTTAGCACAAAGCGAAAACGAGACTAGGGTTTTGGCACCAAAATGAGGCTAGCATTAAAAAAGGGAAGGGACAAAAACGAGGCTAAAATGAAAACAAGACTGTGGTCTTTAGCACCATATCGAGGCTAGCACGGAAACGAGGCAAGGAAGAAAACAGGGCTACACGAAAACGAGGCTGAATATTTTAGCA
>ML133384.1:41283-60654 GCA_003864495.1 Nemopilema nomurai | reverse complement strand
CGTGAACAAAACGAAAATGAGGCTAGGGCTCTAAGCACCAAAACGAATCTAGCATGGAAACGAGGCATGGACGAAAACGAGGCTTAAACAAAAACGAGACTGGGGTTTGAACAACAAATCGAGGCTAATATGGAAACAAGGCAAGGACGAAAACGAGGCTAAAACGAAAACGAGGTTATGGCTTTTAAAACCAAATTGAGGCTGGCATAAAAACGAGGCAAGNCTTGGGTTTAAAGCACCAGAACGAGGCTAGCATGGAAACGAGGCCAGGACGAAAACGAGGCTGAAGTTTTTAGCACCAAAACGAATCTAGCATGGAAACGAGGCATGGACGAAAACGAGGCTTAAACAAAAACGAGACTGGGGTTTGAACAACAAATCGAGGCTAATATGGAAACAAGGCAAGGACGAAAACGAGGCTAAAACGAAAACGAGGTTATGGCTTTTAAAACCAAATTGAGGCTGGCATAAAAACGAGGCAAGAACAAAACGAGGCTAAAGCAAAAACGAGGCTGAAGTTTTTGGCACCAAAACGAGTCTAGCATGGAAACGAGGCAAGGACAAAAAGTAGCTAAAACAAAAATGAGGCTGGAGTTTTTAGCACCAAAATGAGTCTAGCATGGAAAGGAGGCAAGGACAAAAACGAGGCTAAAACGAAATTGAGGTTAAGACTTTTAGAACAAAAACAAGTCTAGCATGGAAACAAGGCAAGGACAAAAACAAGGCTGCATCGAAAACTAGGTTAGGGCTTTAAAAACCAAAACGAGGCTAGCATAAAAACGAGTCAAGAACAAAACGAGGCTAAAACGAAAGCGAGGCTAAGGTTTTCAGAACTAAAACGAGGCTAGCATGGAAACGAGGGAAGGACGGAAACGGGGCTAAAGGAAAAACCAGGCTGAAGTTTTAAGCACCAAAAGGAGGCTAGCATTAAAACGAGGGAAGGATGAAAACGAGGCTAAAGGGAAATCGAGTCTGTGGTTTTTAGCAACAAAAGGAGGCTAGCATGGAAACGAGGCAAGGACGAAAGCGAAGTTTAAAAGAAAACGAGATTGAAGTTTTTAGCACCAAAAAGAGTCATGCATGGAAACGAGGCAAGGTCGAAAACGAGGCTAAAATGAAAACAAGGCTGGTGTTTTAGCACCAAAATGAGTCTAGCATGGAAAGGAGGCAAGGACAAAAACGAGGCTAAAACGAAATTGAGGTTAAGACTTTTAGCACCAAAACAAGTCTAGCATGGAAACAAGGCAAGGACAAAAACGAGGATAAAACGAAAAGGAGACTTGGGTTGAAAGCACCAGAACGAGGCTAGCATGGAAACGAGGCCAGGACGAAAACGAGGCTGAAGTTTTTAGCACCAAAACGAATCTAGCATGGAAACGAGGCATGGACGAAAACGAGGCTTAAACAAAAACGAGACTGGGGTTTGAACAACAAATCGAGGCTAATAATGGAAACAAGGCAAGGACGAAAACGAGTCTAAAACGAAAACGAGGTTATGGCTTTTAAAACCAAATTGAGGCTGGCACGAAACGAGGCAAGAACAAAACGAGGCTGAAGCAAAAACGAGGCTGAAGTTTTGCACCAAAACGAGTCTAGCATGGAAACGAGGCAAGGACGAAAACAAGGCAAAACAAAAACGAGGCTGCACTTTTTAGCACTAAAACGAGGCTAGCATGGAAACGAGGGAAGGACGAAAACGAGGCTAAAGTGAAAACAAGGCTGGGGTTTTAGCACCAAAACGCGTCTGGCATGAAAACGAGACAAGGACGAAAACGAGGCTAAAAACGAAATTGAGGTTAGGAATTTTAGCATCAAATCGAGGCTAGCATAAAAACGAGGCAAGAACAAGACGAGGCTGAAGGGAAAACGAGGCTGAAGTTTTTAGGACTAAAACGAGGCTAGCATTGAAACGTGGGAAGGACAAAACGAGGCTAAAGGGAAAACGAGACTGTGGTTTTTAGCACCAAAAAGAAGCTAGCATGGAAACGAGGCAAGGACGAAAGCGAAGTTTAAAAAAAACGAGATTGAAGTTTTTAGCACCAAAAAGAGTCATGCATGGAACGAGGCAAGGTCGAAAACGAGGCTAAAATGAAAACAAGGCTGGGGTTTTAGCACCAAAATGAGTCTAGCATGGAAAGGAGGCAAGGACAAAAACGAGGCTAAAACGAAATTGAGGTTAAGACTTTTAGCACCAAAACAAGTCTAGCATGGAAACGAGGCAAGGACAAAAACGAGGATAAAACGAAAAGGAGACTTGGGTTTAAAGCACCAGAACGAGGCTAGCATGGAAACGAGGCAGGACGAAAACGAGGCTGAAGTTTTTAGCACCAAAACGAATCTAGCATGGAAACGAGGCATGGACGAAAACGAGGCTTAAACAAAAACGAGACTGGGGTTTTAACAACAAATCGAGGCTAATATGGAAACAAGGCAAGGACGAAAACGAGGCTAAAACGAAAACGAGGTTATGGCTTTTAAAACCAAATTGAGGCTGGCATGAAAACGAGGCAAGAACAAAACGAGGCTAAAGCAAAAACGAGGCTGAAGTTTTTGGCACCAAAACGAGTCTAGCATGGAAACGAGGCAAGGACAAAAAGTAGCTAAAAAAAAATGAGGCTGGGGTTTTTAGCACCAAAACGAGTCTGGCATGAAACGAGGCAAGGACAAAAACAAGGCCAAAACAAAAACGAGGCTGGGGTTTTTAGAACTAAAACGAGGCTAGCATGGAAACGAGGGAAGGACGAAAACGAGGCTAAAGGGAAAACGAGGCTGTAGTTTTTAGCATCAAAACGAGTCTAGCATGGAAACGAGGCAAGGACGAAAACGAGGCTAAATTGAAAACGAGGCTGAAGTTTTTAGCACCAAAACGAGTCTAGCATGGAAACGAGGCAAGGACGAAAACAAGGCCAAAACAAAAAGGAGACTTGGGTTTAAAGCACCAGAACGAGGCTAGCATGGAAACGAGGCCAGGACGAAAACGAGGCTGAAGTTTTTAGCACCAAAACGAATCTAGCATGGAAACGAGGCATGGACGAAAACGAGGCTTAAACAAAAACGAGACTGGGGTTTGAACAACAAATCGAGGCTAATATGGAAACAAGGCAAGGACGAAAGCGAAGTTTAAAAGAAAACGAGATTGAAGTTTTTAGCACCAAAAAGAGTCATGCATGGAAACGAGGCAAGGTCGAAAACGAGGCTAAAATGAAAACAAGGCTGGGGTTTTAGCACCAAAATGAATCCAGCATGGAAAGAAGGCAAGGACAAAAACGAGGCTAAAACGAAATTGAGGTTAAGACTTTTAGCACCAAAACAGGTCTAGCATGGAAACGAGGCAAGGACAAAAACGAGGATAAAACGAAAAGGAGACTTGGGTTTAAAGCACCAGAACGAGGCTAGCATGGAAACAAGGCCAGGACGAAAACGAGGCTGAAGTGTTTAGCACCAAAACGAATCTAGCATGGAAACGAGGCATGGACGAAAACGAGGCTTAAACAAAAACGAGACTGGGGTTTGAACAACAAATCGAGGCTAATATGGAAACAAGGCAAGGACGAAAACGAGGCTAAAACGAAAACGAGGTTATGGCTTTTAAACCAAATTGAGGCTGGCATGAAAACGAAGCAAAAACAAAACGAGGCTGAAGCAAAAACGAGGCTGAAGTTTTTGGCACCAAAACGAGTCTAGCATGGATACGAGGCAAGGACAAAAACGTAGCTAAAACAAAAATGAGGCTGGGGTTTTTAGCACCAAAACGAGTCTGGCATGAAAACGAGGCAAGGACGAAAAAAAAGGCCAAAACAAAAACGAGGCTGCACTTTTTAGCACTCAAACGAGGCTAGCATGCAAACGAGGCTAGGACAAAAACGGGGCTAAACGAAAACGAGGCTAGGTCTTTTAGCACCACATCGAGGCTAGCATGGAAACAAACAAAGGAGAAAAATGAGGCTAAAACAAAAACGAGGTTATGGCTTTTAAAACGAAAACGAGGCTAGGAAGAAAACGAGGCAAGAACAAAACGAGGCTAACATGAAAACGAGGCAAGAACAAAACGGGGCTGAAGCGAAAACGAGCCTGTGGTTTTTAGCACCAAAAAGAAGTTAGCATGGAAACGAGGCAAGGACAAAAACGAAGCTAAAACAAAAATGAGGCTTGGGTTTTTAGTACCAAAACGAATCTGGCAAGAAAAGTAGGCAAGGACGAAAACAAGGCCAACAAAAAACGAGGCTGGGGTTTTTAGCACTAAAACGAGTCTAGCATGGAAACGAGGGAAGGACGGAAACGAGGCTAAAGGGAAAACGAGACTGTGGTTTTTAGCACCAAAAAGAAGCTAGCATGGAAACGAGGCAAGGACGAAAGCGAAGTTTAAAAGAAAACGAGATTGAAGTTTTTAGCACCAAAAAGAGTCATGCATGGAAACGAGGCAAGGTCGAAAACGAGGCTAAATGAAAACAAGGCTTGGGTTTTAGCACCAAAATGAGTCTAGCATGGAAACGAGACAAGGACAAAAACGAGGCTAAAAACGAAATTGAGGTTAGGAATTTTAGCATCAAATCGAGGCTAGCATAAAAACGAGGCAAGAACAAGACGAGGCTGAAGGGAAAACGAGGCTGAAGTTTTTAGGACTAAAACGAGGCTAGCATTGAAACGTGGGAAGGACAAAAACGAGGCTAAAGGGAAAACGAGACTTTGGTTTTTAGCACCAAAAAGAAGCTAGCATGGAAACGAGGCAAGGACGAAGGCGAAGTTTAAAAGAAAACGAGATTGAAGTTTTTAGCACCAAAAAGAGTCATGCATGGAAACGAGGCAAGGTCGAAAACGAGGCTAAAATGAAAACAAGGCTGGGGTTTTAGCACCAAAATGAGTCTAGCATGGAAAGGAGGCAAGGACAAAAAACGAGGCTAAAACGAAATTGAGGTTAAGACTTTTAGCACCAAAACGAGTCTAGCATGGAAACAAGGCAAGGACAAAATTATGGCTTAAACGAAAACGAGGTTAGGTCTCTTAGCACCAACTTGAGGCTAGCATGCAAACGAGGCTAGGACAAAAACGGGGCTAAACGAAAACGAGCCTAGGTCTTTTAGCACAAACTCGAGGCTAGCATGGAAACAAACAAAGGAGAAAAATGAGGCTAAAACAAAAACGAGGTTATGGCTTTTAAAACGAAAACGAGGCTAGGAAGAAAACGAGGCAAGAACAAAACGAGGCTAACATGAAAACGAGGCAAGAACAAAACGGGGCTGAAGCGAAAACGAGACTGTGGTTTTTAGCACCAAAAAGAAGTTAGCATGGAAACGAGGCAAAGACAAAAACGAAGCTAAAAAAAAATGAGGCTTGGGTTTTTAGTACCAAAACGACTCTGGCAAGAAAAGGAGGCAAGGACGAAAACAAGGCCAAAAAAAAACGAGGCTGGGGTTTTTAGCACTAAAACGAGTCTAGCATGGAAACGAGGGAAGGACGGAAACGAGGCTAAAGGGAAAACGAGACTGTGGTTTTTAGCACCAAAAAGAAGCTAGCATGGAAACGAGGCAAGGACGAAAGCGAAGTTTAAAAGAAAACGAGATTGAAGTTTTTAGCACCAAAAAGAGTCATGCATGGAAACGAGGCAAGGTCGAAAACGAGGCTAAATGAAAACAAGGCTTGGGTTTTAGCACCAAAATGAGTCTAGCATGGAAACGAGACAAGGACGAAAACGAGGCTAAAAACGAAATTGAGGTTAGGAATTTTAGCATCAAATCGAGGCTAGCATAAAAACGAGGCAAGAACAAGACGAGGCTAAAGGGAAAACGAGGCTGAAGTTTTTAGGACTAAAACGAGGCTAGCATTGAAACGTGGGAAGGACAAAAACGAGGCTAAAGGGAAAACGAGACTGTGGTTTTTTAGCACCAAAAGAAGCTAGCATGGAAACGAGGCAAGGACGAAAGCGAAGTTTAAAAGAAAACGAGATTGAAGTTTTTAGCACCAAAAAGAGTCATGCATGGAAACGAGGCAAGGACAAAAACGAGGATAAAACGAAGAGGAGACTTGGATTTAAAGCACCAGAACAAGGCTAGCATGGAAACGAGGCCAGGACGAAAACGAGGCTGAAGTTTTTAGCACCAAAACGAATCTAGCATGGAAACGAGGCATGGACGAAAACGAGGCTTAAACAAAAACGAGACTGGGGTTTTAACAACAAATCGAGGCTAATATGGAAACAAGGAAGGACGGAAACGAGGCTAAAGGGAAAACGAGACTGTGGTTTTTAGCACCAAAAAGAAGCTAGCATGGAAACGAGGCAAGGACGAAAGCGAAGTTTAAAAGAAAACGAGATTGAAGTTTTTAGCACCAAAAAGAGTCATGCATGGAAACGAGGCAAGGTCGAAAACGAGGCTAAATGAAAACAAGGCTTGGGTTTTAGCACCAAAATGAGTCTAGCATGGAAACGAGACAAGGACGAAAACGAGGCTAAAAACGAAATTGAGGTTAGGAATTTTAGCATCAAATCGAGGCTAGCATAAAAACGAGGCAAGAACAAGACGAGGCTAAAGGGAAAACGAGGCTGAAGTTTTTAGGACTAAAACGAGGCTAGCATTGAAACGTGGGAAGGACAAAAACGAGGCTAAAGGGAAAACGAGACTGTGGTTTTTAGCACCAAAAAGAAGCTAGCATGGAAACGAGGCAAGGACGAAAGCGAAGTTTAAAAGAAAACGAGATTGAAGTTTTTAGCACCAAAAAGAGTCATGCATGGAAACGAGGCAAGGACAAAAACGAGGATAAAACGAAGAGGAGACTTGGATTTAAAGCACCAGAACAAGGCTAGCATGGAAACGAGGCCAGGACGAAAACGAGGCTGAAGTTTTTAGCACCAAAACGAATCTAGCATGGAAACGAGGCATGGACGAAAACGAGGCTTAAACAAAAACGAGACTGGGGTTTTAACAACAAATCGAGGCTAATATGGAAACAAGGAAGGGACGAAAACGAGGCTAAAACGAAAACGAGGTTATGGCTTTTAAAACCAAATTGAGGCTGGCATGAAAACGAGGCAAGAACAAAACGAGGCTAAAGCAAAAACGAGGCTGAAGTTTTTGGCACCAAAACGAGTCTAGCATGGAAACGAGGCAAGGACAAAAAGTAGCTAAAACAAAAATGAGGCTGGGGTTTTTAGCACCAAAACGAGTCTGGCATGAAAACGAGGCAAGGACAAAAACAAGGCCAAAACAAAAACGAGGCTGGGGTTTTTAGAACTAAAACGAGGCTAGCATGGAAACGAGGGAAGGACGAAAACGAGGCTAAAGGGAAAACGAGGCTGTAGTTTTTAGCATCAAAACGAGTCTAGCATGGAAACGAGGCAAGGACGAAAACGAGGCTAAATTGAAAACGAGGCTGAAGTTTTTAGCATCAAAACGAGTCTAGCATGGAAACGAGGCAAGGACGAAAACAAGGCCAAAATAAAAAGGAGACTTGGGTTTAAAGCACCAGAACGAGGCTAGCATGGAAACGAGGCCAGGACGAAAACGAGGCTGAAGTTTTTAGCACCAAAACGAATCTAGCATGGAAACGAGGCATGGACGAAAACGAGGCTTAAACAAAAACGAGACTGGGGTTTGAACAACAAATCGAGGCTAATATGGAAACAAGGCAAGGACGAAAGCGAAGTTTAAAAGAAAACGAGATTGAAGTTTTTAGCACCAAAAAGAGTCATGCATGGAAACGAGGCAAGGTCGAAAACGAGGCTAAAATGAAAACAAGGCTGGGGTTTTAGCACCAAAATGAGTCCAGCATGGAAAGGAGGCAAGGACAATAACGAGGCTAAAACGAAATTGAGGTTAAGACTTTTAGCACCAAAACAGGTCTAGCATGGAAACGAGGCAAGGACAAAAACGAGGATAAAACGAAAAGGAGACTTAGGTTTAAAGCACCAGAACGAATCTAGCATGGAAACGAGGCATGGACGAAAACGAGGCTTAAACAAAAACGAGACTGGGGTTTGAACAACAAATCGAGGCTAATATGGAAACAAGGCAAGGACGAAAACGAGGCTAAAACGAAAACGAGGTTATGGCTTTTAAAACCAAATTGAGGCTGGCATGAAAACGAAGCAAAAACAAAACGAGGCTGAAGCAAAAACGAGGCTGAAGTTTTTGGCACCAAAACGAGTCTAGCATGGAAACGAGGCAAGGACAAAAACGTAGCTAAAACAAAAATAAGGCTGGGGTTTTTAGCACCAAAACGAGTCTGGCATGAAAACGAGGCAAGGACAAAAACGAAGCTAAAACAAAAATGAGGCTTGGGTTTTTAGTACCAAAACGACTCTGGCAAGAAAAGTAGGCAAGGACGAAAACAAGGCCAACAAAAAACGAGGCTGGGGTTTTTAGCACTAAAACGAGTCTAGCATGGAAACGAGGGAAGGACGGAAACGAGGCTAAAGGGAAAACGAGACTGTGGTTTTTAGCACCAAAAAGAAGCTAGCATGGAAACGAGGCAAGGACGAAAGCGAAGTTTAAAAGAAAACGAGATTGAAGTTTTTAGCACCAAAAAGAGTCATGCATGGAAACGAGGCAAGGTCGAAAACGAGGCTAAATGAAAACAAGGCTTGGGTTTTAGCACCAAAATGAGTCTAGCATGGAAACGCGACAAGGACGAAAACGAGGCTAAAAACGAAATTGAGGTTATGGCTTTTAAAACCAAATTGAGTCTGGCATGAAAACGAGGCAAGAACAAAACGAGGCTAAAGCAAAAACGAGGCTGAAGTTTTTGGCACCAAAACGAGTCTAGCATGGAAACGAGGCAAGGACAAAAAGTAGCTAAAACAAAAATGAGGCTGGGGTTTTTAGCACCAAAACGAGTCTGGCATGAAAACGAGGCAAGGACGAAAACAAGGCCAAAACAAAAACGAGGCTGGGGTTTTTAGAACTAAAACGAGGCTATCATGGAAACGAGGGAAGGACGAAAACGAGGCTAAAGGGAAAACGAGGCTGTAGTTTTTAGCATCAAAACGAGTCTAGCATGGAAACGAGGCAAGGACGAAAACGAGGCTAAATTGAAAACGAGGCTGAAGTTTTTAGCATCAAAACGAGTCTAGCATGGAAACGAGGCAAGGACGAAAACAAGGCCAAAATAAAAAGGAGACTTGGGTTTAAAGCACCAGAACGAGGCTAGCATGGAAACGAGGCCAGGACGAAAACGAGGCTGAAGTTTTTAGCACCAAAACGAATCTAGCATGGAAACGAGGCATGGACGAAAACGAGGCTTAAACAAAAACGAGACTGGGGTTTGAACAACAAATCGAGGCTAATATGGAAACAAGGCAAGGACGAAAGCGAAGTTTAAAAGAAAACGAGATTGAAGTTTTTAGCACCAAAAAGAGTCATGCATGGAAACGAGGCAAGGTCGAAAACGAGGCTAAAATGAAAACAAGGCTGGGGTTTTAGCACCAAAATGAGTCCAGCATGGAAAGGAGGCAAGGACAATAACGAGGCTAAAACGAAATTGAGGTTAAGACTTTTAGCACCAAAACAGGTCTAGCATGGAAACGAGGCAAGGACAAAAACGAGGATAAAACGAAAAGGAGACTTGGGTTTAAAGCACCAGAACGAATCTAGCATGGAAACGAGGCATGGACGAAAACGAGGCTTAAACAAAAACGAGACTGGGGTTTGAACAACAAATCGAGGCTAATATGGAAACAAGGCAAGGACGAAAACGAGGCTAAAACGAAAACGAGGTTATGGCTTTTAAAACCAAATTGAGGCTGGCATGAAAACGAAGCAAAAACAAAACGAGGCTGAAGCAAAAACGAGGCTGAAGTTTTTGGCACCAAAACGAGTCTAGCATGGAAACGAGGCAAGGACAAAAACGTAGCTAAAACAAAAATAAGGCTGGGGTTTTTAGCACCAAAACGAGTCTGGCATGAAAACGAGGCAAGGACGAAAACAAGGCCAAAACAAAAACGAGGCTGCACTTTTTAGCACTAAAACGAGGCTAGCATGCAAACGAGGCTAGGACAAAAACGGGGCTAAACGAAAACGAGGCTAGGTCTTTTAGCACCACATCGAGGCTAGCATGGAAACAAACAAAGGAGAAAAATGAGGCTAAAACAAAAACGAGGTTATGGCTTTTAAAACGAAAACGAGGCTAGGAAAGAAAACGAGGCAAGAACAAAACGAGGCTAACATGAAAAACGAGGCAAGAACAAAACGGGGCTGAAGCGAAAACGAGCCTGTGGTTTTTAGCACCAAAAAAGAAGTTAGCATGGAAACGAGGCAAGGACAAAAACGAAGCTAAAACAAAAATGAGGCTTGGGTTTTTAGTACCAAAACGACTCTGGCAAGAAAAGTAGGCAAGGACGAAAACAAGGCCAACAAAAAACGAGGCTGGGGTTTTTAGCACTAAAACGAGTCTAGCATGGAAACAGAGAGAGAAGGACGGAAACGAGGCTAAAGGGAAAACGAGACTGTGGTTTTAGCACCAAAAAGAAGCTAGCATGGAAACGAGGCAAGGACGAAAGCGAAGTTTAAAAGAAAACGAGATTGAAGTTTTTAGCACCAAAAAGAGTCATGCATGGAAACGAGGCAAGGTCGAAAACGAGGCTAAATGAAAACAAGGCTTGGGTTTTAGCACCAAAATGAGTCTAGCATGGAAACGCGACAAGGACGAAAACGAGGCCTAAAAACGAAATTGAGGTTATGGCTTTTAAAACCAAATTGAGTCTGGCAGAAAACGAGGCAAGAACAAAACGAGGCTAAAGCAAAAACGGGCTAGTTTTTGGCACAAAACGAGTCTAGCATGGAAACGAGGCAAGGACAAAAAGTAGCTAAAACAAAAATGAGGCTGGGGTTTTTAGCACCAAAAACGAGTCTGGCATGAAACGAGGCAAGGACGAAAACAAGGCCAAAACAAAAACGAGGCTGGGGTTTTTAGAACTAAACGAGGCTATCATGGAAACGAGGGAAGGACGAAAACGAGGCTAAAGGGAAAACGAGGCTGTAGTTTTTAGCATCAAAACGAGTCTAGCATGGAAACGAGGCAAGGACGAAAACGAGGCTAAATTGAAAACGAGGCTGAAGTTTTTAGCATCAAAACGAGTCTAGCATGGAAACGAGGCAAGGACGAAAACAAGGCCAAAATAAAAAGGAGACTTGGGTTTAAAGCACCAGAACGAGGCTAGCATGGAAACGAGGCCAGGACGAAAACGAGGCTGAAGTTTTTAGCACCAAACGAATCTAGCATGGAAACGAGGCATGGACGAAAACGAGGCTTAAACAAAAACGAGACTGGGGTTTGAACAACAAATCGAGGCTAATATGGAAACAAGGCAAGGACGAAAACGAGGCTAAAACGAAAACGAGGTTATGGCTTTTAAAACCAAATTGAGGCTGGCATGAAAACGAGGAAAGAACAAAACGAGGCTAAAGCAAAAACGAGGCTGAAGTTTTTGGCACCAAAACGAGTCTAGCATGGAAACGAGGCAAGGACAAAAAGTAGCTAAAACAAAAATGAGGCTGGGGTTTTTAGCACCAAAACGAGTCTGGCATGAAAACGAGGCAAGGACGAAAACAAGACCGAAACAAAAACGAGGCTGGGGTTTTTAGCACTAAAACGAGGCTAGCATGGAAACGAGGGAAGGACGAAAACGAGGCTAAAGGGAAAACGAGGCTGTAGTTTTTAGCATCAAAACGAGTCTAGCATGGAAACGAAGCAAGGACGAAAGCGAAGCAAAAAGAAAACGAGGCTGAAGTTTTTAGCACCAAAACGAGTCTAGCATGGAAACGAGGCAAGGACGAAAACAAGGCCAAAACAAAAACGAGGCTGGGGTTTTTAGCGCTAAAACGAGGCTAGCATGGAAACGAGGGAAGGACGAAAACGGGGCTAAAAGAAAACGAGGCTATGTCTTTTAGCACAAAGCGAAAACGAGACTAGGGTTTTGGCACAAAAATGAGGCTAGCATTGAAAAGAGGCAATGACAAAAACGAGGCTAAAATGAAAACAAGGCTGGGGTTTTTAGAACTAAAACGAGGCTAGCATGGAAACGAGGGAAGGACGAAAACGAGGCTAAAGGGAAAACGAGGCTGTAGTTTTTAGCACCGAAACGAGTCTAGCATGGAAACGAGGCAAGGACGAAAGCGAAGCCAAAAGAAAATGAGGCTGGGGTTTTTAGCACCAAAACGAGTCTGGCATGAAAACGAGGCATGGAAGAAAACAGGGCTACACGAAAAAGAGGCTGAATATTTTAGCACCAAGTCGAGGCTACCATGGTAACGAGGCAAGAACAAAACAAGGCTGAAGCGAGAACGAGGCTCAAGTTTTTAGCAACAAAACCACTCTAGCATGGAAACGTGAGAAGGACGAAAACGAGGCTAAAACGAAAATGAGGCTGGGTTTTTAGCACCAAAACGAGGCTAGCATAAAGAAACGAGGGGAAAAAACGAGGCTAGAACTGATAACGAGGCTAGGCTTCTAGCATCAAACGAGTTAGCATGAACGAGAGAGGGAAAACGAGGATAAAACGAAACAAGGACTGTGGTTTCTAGCACCAAAACGAGTCTAGCATGTAAACGAGGCATGGCGAAAACGAGGCTAGAACGAAAACGAGATTGAATTTTAGCACAAGAAAATTCTTGCATGGAAACGAGGCAAGGACGAAACGAGGCTAAAATGAAAAAAGCAGGGGTTTAGCACCAAAACGAGTCTAGAATGGAAACGAGGCAAGGAGGAAAACGAGGCTAGAACGAAATTGAGGTTAAGAGTATTAGCACCGAATCGCGCAAGCATGGAAACGAGGCAATGACAAAACGGGCTTAAACGAAAACGAGATTAGGTCTTTTAGCACAAAATCGAGGCTAGCATGGAAACGAACAAGGAGAAAAACGAGGCTAAAACGAAAACGAGGCAGGGTTTTTAGCAGCAAAAGGAGACTAGCATGGAAACGAGGCAAGGACGAAAGCGAAGTTTAAAAGAAAACGAGATTGAAGTTTTTAGCACCAAAAAGAGTCATGCATGGAAACTAGGCAAGGTCGAAAACGAGGCTAAAATGAAAACGAGGCTGAAGTTTTTAGCACCAAAACGAGTCTAGCATGGAAACGAGGCAAGGACGAAAACAAGGCCAAAAAAAAACGAGGCTGGGTTTTTAGCACTAAAACGAGGCTAGCATGGAAACGAGAAGGACGAAAACGGGCTAAAAGAAACGAGCTAGTCTTTTAGCACAAAGCGAAAACGAGACTAGGGTTTGGCACAAAATGAGGCTAGCATTGAAAAGAGGCAATGACAAAAACGAGGCTAAAATGAAAACAAGGCTGGGGTTTTTAGAACTAAAACGAGGCTAGCATGGAAACGAGGGAAGGACGAAAACGAGGCTAAAGGGAAAACGAGGCTGTAGTTTTTAGCACCAAAACGAGTCTAGCATGGAAACGAGGCAAGGACGAAAGCGAAGCCAAAAGAAAATGAGGCTGGGGTTTTTAGCACCAAAACGAGTCTGGCATGAAAACGAGGCATGGAAGAAAACAGGGCTCACGGAAACGAGGCTGAATATTTAGCACCAATTGAGGCTACCATGGTAACGAGGCAAGAACAAAACAAGGCTGAAGCGAGAACGAGGCTCAAGTTTTTAGCAACAAAACCACTCTAGCATGGAAACGTGAGAAGGACGAAAACGAGGCTCAAACGAAAATGAGGCTGGGGTTTTTAGCACCAAAACAAGGCTAGCATGGAAACGAGGGAAGGACGAAAACGAGGATAAAGGGAAAACGAGGCTGTAGTTTTTTGCATCAAAACGAGTCTAGCATGGAAACGAGGAAAGGACGAAAACGAGGCTAAATTGAAAACGAGGCTGAAGTTTTTAGCACCAAAAACGAGGCTAGCAAGTTTAAAAGAAAACGAGATTGAAGTTTTAGCACCAAAAAGAGTCATGCATGGAAACGAGGCAAGGTCGAAAACGAGGCTAAAATGAAAACAAGCTGGGTTTTAGCACCAAAATGAGTCTAGCATGGAAAGGAGGCAAGGACAAAAACGAGGCTAAAACGAAATTGAGGTTAAGACTTTTAGCACCAAATAAAGTCTAGCATGGAAACGGGGCAAGGACAAAAACGAGGATAAAACGAAAAGGAGACTTGGATTTAAAGCACCAGAACGAGGCTAGCATGGAAACGAGGCCAGGACGAAAACGAGGCTGAAGTTTTTAGCACCAAAACGAATCTAGCATGGAAACGAGGCATGGACGAAAACGAGGCTTAAACAAAAACGAGACTGGGGTTTGAACAACAAATCGAGGCTAATATGGAAACAAGGCAAGGACGAAAACGAGGCTAAAACGAAAACGAGGTTATGGCTTTTAAAACCAAATTGAGGCTGGCATGAAAACGAGGCAAGAACAAAACGAGGCTGAAGCAAAAACGAGGCTGAAGTTTTTGGCACCGAAACGAGTCTAGCATGGAAACGAGGCAAGGACAAAAACGTAGCTAAAACAAAAATGAGGCTGGGGTTTTTAGCACCAAAAAGAAGCTAGCATGGAAACGAGGCAAGGACGAAAGCGAAGTTTAAAAGAAAACGAGATTGAAGTTTTTACAACCAAAAAGAGTCATGCATGGAAACGAGGCAAGGTCAAAAACGAGGCTAAAATGAAAACAAGGCTGGGGTTTTAGCACCAAAATGAGTCTAGCATGGAAAGGAGGCAAGGACAAAAACGAGGCTAAAACGAAATTGAGGTTAAGACTTTTAGCACCAAAACAAGTCTAGCATAGAAACGAGGCAAGAACAAAAACGGGGCTTAAACGAAAACGAGATTAGGTCTTTTAGCACAAAATCGAGGCTAGCATGGAAACGAACAAGGAGAAAAACGAGGCTAAAACGAAAACGAGGTTATGGCTTTTAAAACCAAATCGAGGCTAGCATGAAAACGAGGCAAGAACAAAACGGGGCTGAAGCGAAAACGAGGATAAGGTTTTGAGCACCAAATCGGGGCTAGCATGGAAACGAATGAAGGATAAAAACGAGGCTAAAACGAAAACGAGGCTGGGTTTTTAGCAGCAAAAGGAGACTAGCATGGAAACGAGGCAAGGACGAAAGCGAAGTTTAAAAGAAAACGAGATTGAAGTTTTTAGCACCAAAAAGAGTCATGCATGGAAACGAGGCAAGGTCGAAAACGAGGCTAAAATGAAAACAAGGCTGGGGTTTTAGCACCAAAATGAGTCTAGCATGGAAAGGAGGCAAGGACAAAAACGAGGCTAAAACGAAATTGAGGTTAAGACTTTTAGCACCAAAACAAGTCTAGCATGGAAACGAGGCAAGGACAAAAACGAGGATAAAACGAAAAGGAGACTTGGATTTAAAGCACCAGAATGAGGCTAGCATGGAAACGAGGCCAGGACGAAAACGAGTCTGAAGTTTTTAGCACCAAAACGAATCTAGCATGGAAACGAGGCATGGACGAAAACGAGGCTTAAACAAAACGAGACTGGGGTTGAACAACAAATCGAGGCTAATATGGAAACAAGGCAAGGACGAAAACGAGGCTAAAACCAAAACGAGGTTATGGCTTTTAAAACCAAATTGAGGCTGGCATGAAAACGAGGCAAGAACAAAACGAGGCTAAAGCAAAAACGAGGCTGAAGTTTTTGGCACCAAAACGAGTCTAGCATGGAAACGAGGCAAGGACAAAAAGTAGCTAAAACAAAAATGAGGCTGGGGTTTTTAGCACCAAAACGAGTCTGGCATGAAAACGAGGCAAGGACGAAAACAAGGCCAAAACAAAAACGAGGCTGGGGTTTTTAGCACTAAAACGAGGCTAGCATGGAAACGAGGGAAGGACGAAAACGGGGCTAAAAGAAAACGAGGCTAGGTCTTTTAGCACAAAGCGAAAACGAGACTAGGGTTTTGGCACAAAAATGAGGCTAGCTTTGAAAAGAGGCAATGCAAAAAACGAGGCTAAAATGAAAACAAGGCTGGGGCTTTTAGAACTAAAACGAGGCTAGCATGGAAACGAGGGAAGGACGAAACGAGGCTAAAGGGAAAACGAGGCTGTAGTTTTTAGCACCAAAACGAGTCTAGCATGGAAACGAGGCAAGGACAAAAAGTAGCTAAAACAAAAATGAGGCTGGGGTTTTTAGCACCAAAACGAGTCTGGCATGAAAACGAGGCAAGGACGAAAACAAGGCAAAACAAAAACGAGGCTGGGGTTTTTAGAACTAAAACGAGGCTAGCATGGAAACGAGGGAAGGACGAAAACGAGGCTAAAGGGGAAAACGAGGCTGTAGTTTTTAGCATCAAAACGAGTCTAGCATGGAAACGAGGCAAGGACGAAAACGAGGCTAAATTGAAAACGAGGCTGAAGTTTTTAGCACCAAAACGCGTCTAGCATGGAAACGAGGCAAGGACGAAAACAAGGCCAAAACAAAAACGAGGCTGGGGTTTTTAGCACTAAAACGAGGCTAGCATGGAAACGAGGGAAGGACGAAAACGGGGCTAAAAGAAAACGAGGCTAGGTCTTTTAGCACAAAGCGAAAACGAGACTAGGGTTTTGGCACAAAAATGAGGCTAGCTTTGAAAAGAGGCAATGACAAAAACGAGGCTAAAATGAAAACAAGGCTGGGGTTTTTAGAACTAAAACGAGGCTAGCATGGAAACGAGGGAAGGACGAAAACGAGGCTAAAGGGAAAACGAGGCTGTAGTTTTTAGCACCAAAACGAGTCTAGCATGGAAACGAGGCAAGGACGAAAGCGAAGCCAAAAGAAAAACGAGGCTAGGGTTTTTAGCGCTAAAACGAGGCTAGCATGGAAACGAGGGAAGGACGAAAACGGGGCTAAAAGAAAACGAGGCTAGGTCTTTTAGCCCAAAGCAAAAACGAGACTAGGGTTTTGGCACAAAAATGAGGCTAGCATTGAAAAGAGGCAATGACAAAAACGAGGCTAAAATGAAAACAAGGCTGGGGTTTTTAGAACTAAAACGAGGCTAGCATGGAAACGAGGGAAGGACGAAAACGAGGCTAAAGGGAAAACGAGGCTGTAGTTTTTAGCACCCAAAACGAGTCTAGCATGGAAACGAGGCAAGGACGAAAGCGAAGCCAAAAGAAAATGAGGCTGGGGTTTTTAGCACCAAAACGAGTCTGGCATGAAAACGAGGCATGGAAGAAAACAGGGCTACACGAAAACGAGGCTGAATATTTTAGCACCAAGTTGAGGCTACCATGGTAACGAGGCAAGAACAAAACAAGGCTGAAGCGAGAACGAGGCTCAAGTTTTTAGCAACAAAACCACTCTAGCATGGAAACGTGAGAAGGACGAAAACGAGGCTAAAACGAAAATGAGGCTGGGGTTTTTAGCACCAAAACAAGGCTAGCATGGAAACGAGGGAAGGACGAAAACGAGGATAAAGGGAAAACGAGGCTGTGTAGTTTTTGCATCAAAACGAGTCTAGCATGGAAACGAGGCAAGGACGAAAACGAGGCTAAATTGAAAACGAGGCTGAAGTTTTTAGCACCAAAACGAGTCTAGCAAGTTTAAAAGAAAACGAGATTGAAGTTTTTAGCACCAAAAAGAGTCATGCATGGAAACGAGGCAAGGTCGAAAACGAGGCTAAAATGAAAACAAGGCTGGGGTTTTAGCACCAAAATGAGTCTAGCATGGAAAGGAGGCAAGGACAAAACGAGGCTAAAACGAAATTGAGGTTAAGACTTTTAGCACCAAAACAAGTCTAGCATGGAAACGAGGCAAGGACAAAAACGAGGATAAAACGAAAAGGAGACTTGGATTTAAAGCACCAGAACGAGGCTAGCATGGAAACGAGGCCAGGACGAAACGAGGCTGAAGTTTTTAGCACCAAAACGAATCTAGCATGGAAACGAGGCATGGACGAAAACGAGGCTTAAACAAAAACGAGACTGGGGTTTGAACAACAAATCGAGGCTAATATGGAAACAAGGCAAGGACGAAAACGAGGCTAAAACGAAAACGAGGTTATGGCTTTTAAAACCAAATTGAGGCTGGCATGAAAACGAGGCAAGAACAAAACGAGGCTGAAGCAAAAACGAGGCTGAAGTTTTTGGCACCGAAACGAGTCTAGCATGGAAACGAGGCAAGGACAAAAACGTAGCTAAAACAAAAATGAGGCTGGGGTTTTTAGCACCAAAACGAGTCTGGCATGAAAACGAGGCAAGGACGAAAACAAGGCCAAAACAAAAACGAGGCTGCACTTTTTAGCACTAAAACGAGGCTAGCATGGAAACGAGGGAAGGACGAAAACGAGGCTAAAGTGAAACAAGGCTGGGGTTTTAGCACCAAAACGAGTCTAGCATGGAAACAAGGCAAGGACAAAATTATGGCTTAAACAAAAACGAGGTTAGGTCTTTTAGCACCAACTTGAGGCTAGCATGCAAACGAGGCTAGGACAAAAATGAGGCTAAACGAAAACGAGGCTAGGTCTTTTAGCACCAACTCGAGGCTAGCATGGAAACAAACAAAGGAGAAAAATGAGGCTAAAACAAAAACGAGGTTATGGCTTTTAAAACCAAAACGAGGCTAGGAAAAACGAGGCAAGAACAAAACGAGGCTAACATGAAAACGAGGCAAGAACAAAACGGGGCTGAAGCGAAAACGAGACTGTGGTTTTTAGCACCAAAAAGAAGTTAGCATGGAAACGAGGCAAGGACAAAAACGAAGCTAAAACAAAAATGAGGCTTGGGTTTTTAGTACCAAACGACTCTGGCAAGAAAGGAGGCAAGGACGAAAACAAGGCCAAAAAAAACGAGGCTGGGGTTTTTAGCACTAAAACGAGTCTAGCATGGAAACGAGGGAAGGACGGAAACGAGGCTAAAAGGAAAACGAGACTGTGGTTTTTAGCACCAAAAGGAAGCTAGCATGGAAACGAGGCAAGGACGAAAGCAAAGTTTAAAACAAAACGAGATTGAAGTTTTTAGCACCAAAAAGAGTCATGCATGGAAACGAGGCAATGTCGAAAACGAGGCTAAAATGAAAACAAGGCTGGGGTTTTAGCACCAAAATGAGTCTAGCATGGAAACGAGACAAGGACGAAAACGAGGCTCAAAACGAAATTTAGGTTAGGAATTTTAGCATCAAATCGAGGCTAGCATAAAAACGAGGCAAGAACAAGACGAGGCTGAAGGGAAAACGAGGCTGAAGTTTTTAGCACTAAAACGAGGCTAGCATTGAAACGTGGAAGGACAAAAACGAGGCTAAAAGGAAAACGAGACTGTGTTTTAGCACCAAAAGAAGCTAGCATGGAAACGAGGCAAGGACGAAAGCGAAGTTTAAAAGAAAACGAGATTGAAGTTTTTAGAACCAAAAAGAGTCATGCATGGAAACGAGGCAAGGTCGAAAACGAGGCTAAAATGAAAACAAGGCTGGGGTTTTAGCACCAAAATGAGTCTAGCATGGAAAGGAG
>ML133384.1:23959-39786 GCA_003864495.1 Nemopilema nomurai | reverse complement strand
GCATTAAAACGAGGAAAGGACGAAAACGAAGCTAAAAAGAAAACGAGATTGAAGTTTCTAGCACCAAAAAGAGTCTTGCATGAAAACGAGGCAAGGACGAAAACGAGGCTAAAAAGAGAACGAGGCTGAAGTTTTTAGNAGAAGGCCAAAACGAAAACGAGGCTGTGATCTCTAGCACCAACTTGAGGCTAGCATGCAAACGAGGCTAGGGCAAAACGGGGCTAAAGGAAAACGAGGCTAGGTCTTTTAGCACCAAATCGAGGCTAGCATGGAAACGAAGGAAGGACGGAAAAAGGGCTAAAGGGAACAGCAGGCTGAAGTTTTAAGCACCAAAAGGAGGCTAGCATTAAAACGAGGAAAGGACGAAAACGAAGCTAAAAAGAAAACGAGATTGAAAATTCTAGCACCAAAAAGAGTCTTGCATGAAAACGAGGCAAGGACGAAAACGAGGCTAAAAAGAGAACGAGGCTGAAGTTTTTAGCACCAAAACGAGTCTGGCATGAAAACCAGGCAAGGACGAAAAGAAGGCCAAAACGAAAACGAGGCTGTGATCTCTAGCACCAACTTGAGGCTAGCATGCAAACGAGGCTAGGACAAAACGGGGCTAAAGGAAAACGAGGCTAGGTCTTTTAGCACCAAATCGAGGCTAGCATGGAAACGAACAAATGAGAAAAAGGAGGCTAAAGCGAAAACGAGAATATGGCTTTTAAAACCAAAACAAGGCTAGCATGAAAACGAGGCAAGAACAAAACGAGGCTGAAGCGAAAACGAGGCTGAAGTTTTTAGCACCAAAACGAGGCTAGCATGGAAACGAGGAAAGGATGAAAACGAGGCTAAAGGGAAAACGAGTCTGTGGTTTTTAGGAACAAAAGGAGGCTAGCATGGAAACGAGGCAAGGAAGAAAACGAGGCTGAAGTTTTTAGCACCAAAACGAGTCTAGCATGGAAATGAGGCAAGGACAAAAACGAAGCTAAAAAAAATGAGGCTGGGGTTTTTAGCACCAAAACGCCTCTGGCATGAAAAGCAATCAAGGACAAAAACAAGGCCAAAACAAAAACGCGGCTGGGGTTTTTAGCACTAAAACGAGGCTAGCATGGAAACGAGGCATGGACGAAAACGAGGCTAAATTGAAAACGAGGCTGAAATTTTTAGCACCAAAACGAGTTTAGCATGGAAACGAGGCATGGACGAAAACAAGGCCAAAAAAAACGAGACTGGGGTTTCAGCACCAAAATGAGGCTAGCATGGAAAAGAGGCAAAGACAAAAACAAGGCTGCATCAAAAACTAGGTTAGGGCTTTAAAAACCAAAACGAGGCTAGCATAAAAACGAGTCAAGAACAAAACGAGGCTAAAACAAAAGCGAGGCTAAGGTTTTCAGAACTAAAACGAGGCTAGCATGGAAACGAGGGAAGGACGGAAACGTGGCTAAAGGAAAAACCAGGCTGAAGTTTTAAGCACCAAAAGGAGGCTAGCATTAAAACGAGGGAAGGATGAAAACGAGGCTAAAGGGAAATCGAGTCTGTGGTTTTTAGCAACAAAATGAGGCTAGCATGGAAACGAGGCAAGGACGAAAGCGAAGTTTAAAAGAAAACGAGATTGAAGTTTTTAGCACCAAAAAGAGTCATGCATGGAAACGAGGCAAGGTCGAAAACGAGGCTAAAATGAAAACAAGGCTGGTGTTTTAGCACCGAAATTAGTCTAGCATGGAAAGGAGGCATGGACAAAAACGAGGCTAAAACGAAATTGAGGTTAAGACTTTTAGCACAAAAACAAGTCTAGCATGGAAACAAGGCAAGGACAAAAACAAGGCTGCATCGAAAACTAGGTTAGGGCTTTAAAAACCAAAACGAGGCTAGCATAAAAACGAGTCAAGAACAAAACGAGGCTAAAACGAAAGCGAGGCTAAGGTTTTCAGAACTAAAACGAGGCTAGCATGGAAACGAGGGAAGGACGGAAACGGGGCTAAAGGAAAAACCAGGCTGAAGTTTTAAGCACCAAAAGGAGGCTAGCATTAAAACGAGGGAAGGATGAAAACGAGGCTAAAGGGAAATCGAGTCTGTGGTTTTTAGCAACAAAAGGAGGCTAGCATGGAAACGAGGCAAGGACGAAAGCGAAGTTTAAAAGAAAACGAGATTGAAGTTTTTAGCACCAAAAAGAGTCATGCATGGAAACGAGGCAAGGTCGAAAACGAGGCTAAAATGAAAACAAGGCTGGTGTTTTAGCACCAAAATGAGTCTAGCATGGAAAGGAGGCAAGGACAAAAACGAGGCTAAAACGAAATTGAGGTTAAGACTTTTAGCACCAAAACAAGTCTAGCATGGAAACAAGGCAAGGACAAAAACGAGGATAAAACGAAAAGGAGACTTGGGTTGAAAGCACCAGAACGAGGCTAGCATGGAAACGAGGCCAGGACGAAAACGAGGCTGAAGTTTTTAGCACCAAAACGAATCTAGCATGGAATCGAGGCATGGACGAAAATGAGGCTTAAACAAAAACGAGACTGGGGTTTGAACAACAAATCGAGGCTAATATGGAAACAAGGCAAGGACGAAAACGAGGCTAAAACGAAAACGAGGTTATGGCTTTTAAAACCAAATTGAGGCTGGCATGAAAACGAGGCAAGAACAAAACGAGGCTGAAGCAAAAACGAGGCTGAAGTTTTTGGCACCAAAACGAGTCTAGCATGGAAACGAGGCAAGGACCAAAACGAAGCTAAAACAAAAATTACGCTGGGGTTTTTAGCACCAAAACGCGTCTGGCATGAAAACGAGGCAAGGACGAAAACAAGGCCAAAACAAAAACGAGGCTGCACTTTTTAGCACTAAAACGAGGCTAGCATGGAAACGAGGGAAGGACGAAAACGAGGCTAAAGTGAAAACAAGGCTGGGGTTTTAGCACCAAAACGAGTCTAGCATGGAAACAAGGCAAGGACAAAATTATGGCTTAAACGAAAACGAGGTTAGGTCTCTTAGCACCAACTTGAGGCTAGCATGCAAACGAGGCTAGGACAAAAACGGGGCTAAACGAAAACGAGGCTAGGTCTTTTAGCACCAACTCGAGGCTAGCATGGAAACAAACAAAGGAGAAAAATGAGGCTAAAACAAAAACGAGGTTATGGCTTTTAAAACGAAAACGAGGCTAGGAAGAAAACGAGGCAAGAACAAAACGAGGCTAACATGAAAACGAGGCAAGAACAAAACGGGGCTGAAGCGAAAACGAGACTGTGGTTTTTAGCACCAAAAAGAAGTTAGCATGGAAACGAGGCAAAGACAAAAACGAAGCTAAAACAAAAATGAGGCTTGGGTTTTTAGTACCAAAACGACTCTGGCAAGAAAAGGAGGCAAGGACGAAAACAAGGCCAAAAAAAAACGAGGCTGGGGTTTTTAGCACTAAAACGAGTCTAGCATGGAAACGAGGGAAGGACGGAAACGAGGCTAAAGGGAAAACGAGACTGTGGTTTTTAGCACCAAAAAGAAGCTAGCATGGAAACGAGGCAAGGACGAAAGCGAAGTTTAAAAGAAAACGAGATTGAAGTTTTTAGCACCAAAAAGAGTCATGCATGGAAACGAGGCAAGGTCGAAAACGAGGCTAAATGAAAACAAGGCTTGGGTTTTAGCACCAAAATGAGTCTAGCATGGAAACGAGACAAGGACGAAAACGAGGCTAAAAACGAAATTGAGGTTAGGAATTTTAGCATCAAATCGAGGCTAGCATAAAAACGAGGCAAGAACAAGACGAGGCTGAAGGGAAAACAAGGCTGAAGTTTTTAGCACTAAAACGAGGCTAGCATGGAAACAAGGCAAGGACAAAAACGAGGATAAAACGAAAAGGAGACTTGGGTTGAAAGCACCAGAACGAGGCTAGCATGGAAACGAGGCCAGGACGAAAACGAGGCTGAAGTTTTTAGCACCAAAACGAATCTAGCATGGAAACGAGGCATGGACGAAAACGAGGCTTAAACAAAAACGAGACTGGGGTTTGAACAACAAATCGAGGCTAATATGGAAACAAGGCAAGGACGAAAACGAGGCTAAAACGAAAACGAGGTTATGGCTTTTAAAACCAAATTGAGGCTGGCATAAAAACGAGGCAAGAACAAAACGAGGCTAAAGCAAAAACGAGGCTGAAGTTTTTGGCACCAAAACGAGTCTAGCATGGAAACGAGGCAAGGACAAAAAGTAGCTAAAACAAAAATGAGGCTGGAGTTTTTAGCACCAAAATGAGTCTAGCATGGAAAGGAGGCAAGGACAAAAACGAGGCTAAAACGAAATTGAGGTTAAGACTTTTAGAACAAAAACAAGTCTAGCATGGAAACAAGGCAAGGACAAAAACAAGGCTGCATCGAAAACTAGGTTAGGGCTTTAAAAACCAAAACGAGGCTAGCATAAAAACGAGTCAAGAACAAAACGAGGCTAAAACGAAAGCGAGGCTAAGGTTTCAGAACTAAAACGAGGCTAGCATGGAAACGAGGGAAGGACGGAAACGGGGCTAAAGGAAAAACCAGGCTGAAGTTTTAAGCACCAAAAGGAGGCTAGCATTAAAACGAGGGAAGGATGAAAACGAGGCTAAAGGGAAATCGAGTCTGTGGTTTTAGCAACAAAAGGAGGCTAGCATGGAAACGAGGCAAGGACGAAAGCGAAGTTTAAAAGAAAACGAGATTGAAGTTTTTAGCACCAAAAAGAGTCATGCATGGAAACGAGGCAAGGTCGAAAACGAGGCTAAAATGAAAACAAGGCTGGTGTTTTAGCACCAAAATGAGTCTAGCATGGAAAGGAGGCAAGGACAAAAACGAGGCTAAAACGAAATTGAGGTTAAGACTTTTAGCACCAAAACAAGTCTAGCATGGAAACAAGGCAAGGACAAAAACGAGGATAAAACGAAAAGGAGACTTGGGTTGAAAGCACCAGAACGAGGCTAGCATGGAAACGAGGCCAGGACGAAAACGAGGCTGAAGTTTTTAGCACCAAAACGAATCTAGCATGGAAACGAGGCATGGACGAAAACGAGGCTTAAACAAAAACGAGACTGGGGTTTGAACAACAAATCGAGGCTAATATGGAAACAAGGCAAGGACGAAAACGAGTCTAAAACGAAAACGAGGTTATGGCTTTTAAAACCAAATTGAGGCTGGCACGAAAACGAGGCAAGAACAAAACGAGGCTGAAGCAAAAACGAGGCTGAAGTTTTTGGCACCAAAACGAGTCTAGCATGGAAACGAGGCAAGGACGAAAACAAGGCCAAAACAAAAACGAGGCTGCACTTTTTAGCACTAAAACGAGGCTAGCATGGAAACGAGGGAAGGACGAAAACGAGGCTAAAGTGAAAACAAGGCTGGGGTTTTAGCACCAAAACGCGTCTGGCATGAAAACGAGACAAGGACGAAAACGAGGCTAAAAACGAAATTGAGGTTAGGAATTTTAGCATCAAATCGAGGCTAGCATAAAAACGAGGCAAGAACAAGACGAGGCTGAAGGGAAAACGAGGCTGAAGTTTTTAGGACTAAAACGAGGCTAGCATTGAAACGTGGGAAGGACAAAAACGAGGCTAAAGGGAAAACGAGACTGTGGTTTTTAGCACCAAAAAGAAGCTAGCATGGAAACGAGGCAAGGACGAAAGCGAAGTTTAAAAGAAAACGAGATTGAAGTTTTTAGCACCAAAAAGAGTCATGCATGGAAACGAGGCAAGGTCGAAAACGAGGCTAAAATGAAAACAAGGCTGGGGTTTTAGCACCAAAATGAGTCTAGCATGGAAAGGAGGCAAGGACAAAAACGAGGCTAAAACGAAATTGAGGTTAAGACTTTTAGCACCAAAACAAGTCTAGCATGGAAACGAGGCAAGGACAAAAACGAGGATAAAACGAAAAGGAGACTTGGGTTTAAAGCACCAGAACGAGGCTAGCATGGAAACGAGGCCAGGACGAAAACGAGGCTGAAGTTTTTAGCACCAAAACGAATCTAGCATGGAAACGAGGCATGGACGAAAACGAGGCTTAAACAAAAACGAGACTGGGGTTTTAACAACAAATCGAGGCTAATATGGAAACAAGGCAAGGACGAAAACGAGGCTAAAAAGAAAACGAGGTTATGGCTTTTAAAACAAATTGAGGCTGGCATGAAAACGAGGCAAGAACAAAACGAGGCTAAAGCAAAAACGAGGCTGAAGTTTTTGGCACCAAAAACGAGTCTAGCATGGAAACGAGGCAAGGACAAAAAGTAGCTAAAACAAAAATGAGGCTGGGGTTTTTAGCACCAAAACGAGTCTGGCATGAAAACGAGGCAAGGACAAAAACAAGGCCAAAACAAAAACGAGGCTGGGGTTTTTAGAACTAAAACGAGGCTAGCATGGAAACGAGGGAAGGACGAAAACGAGGCTAAAGGGAAAACGAGGCTGTAGTTTTTAGCATCAAAACGAGTCTAGCATGGAAACGAGGCAAGGACGAAAACGAGGCTAAATTGAAAACGAGGCTGAAGTTTTTAGCACCAAAACGAGTCTAGCATGGAAACGAGGCAAGGACGAAAACAAGGCCAAAACAAAAAGGAGACTTGGGTTTAAAGCACCAGAACGAGGCTAGCATGGAAACGAGGCCAGGACGAAACGAGGCTGAAGTTTTTAGCACCAAAACGAATCTAGCATGGAAACGAGGCATGGACGAAAACGAGGCTTAAACAAAAACGAGACTGGGGTTTGAACAACAAATCGAGGCTATATGGAAACAAGGCAAGGACGAAAGCGAAGTTTAAAAGAAAACGAGATTGAAGTTTTTAGCACCAAAAAGAGTCATGCATGGAAACGAGGCAAGGTCGAAAACGAGGCTAAAATGAAAACAAGGCTGGGGTTTTAGCACCAAAATGAATCCAGCATGGAAAGAAGGCAAGGACAAAAACGAGGCTAAAACGAAATTGAGGTTAAGACTTTTAGCACCAAAACAGGTCTAGCATGGAAACGAGGCAAGGACAAAAACGAGGATAAACGAAAAGGAGACTTGGGTTTAAACACCAGAACGAGGCTAGCATGGAAACAAGGCCAGGACGAAAACGAGGCTGAAGTTTTAGCACCAAAACGAATCTAGCATGGAAACGAGGCATGGACGAAAACGAGGCTTAAACAAAAACGAGACTGGGGTTTGAACAACAAATCGAGGCTAATATGGAAACAAGGCAAGGACGAAAACGAGGCTAAAACGAAAACGAGGTTATGGCTTTTAAAACCAAATTGAGGCTGGCATGAAAACGAAGCAAAAACAAAACGAGGCTGAAGCAAAAACGAGGCTGAAGTTTTTGGCACCAAAACGAGTCTAGCATGGATACGAGGCAAGGACAAAACGTAGCTAAAACAAAAATGAGGCTGGGGTTTTTAGCACCACAAAACGAGTCTGGCATGAAAACGAGGCAAGGACGAAAAAAAAGGCCAAAACAAAAACGAGGCTGCACTTTTTAGCACTCAACGAGGCTAGCATGCAAACGAGGCTAGGACAAAAACGGGGCTAAACGAAAAACGAGGCTAGGTCTTTTAGCACCACATCGAGGCTAGCATGGAAACAAACAAAGGAGAAAAATGAGGCTAAAACAAAAACGAGGTTATGGCTTTTAAAACGAAAACGAGGCTAGGAAGAAAACGAGGCAAGAACAAAACGAGGCTAACATGAAAACGAGGCAAGAACAAAACGGGGCTGAAGCGAAAACGAGCCTGTGGTTTTTAGCACCAAAAAGAAGTTAGCATGGAAACGAGCAAGGACAAAAACGAAGCTAAAAACAAAAATGAGGCTTGGGTTTTTAGTACCAAAACGAATCTGGCAAGAAAAGTAGGCAAGGACGAAAACAAGGCCAACAAAAAACGAGGCTGGGGTTTTTAGCACTAAAACGAGTCTAGCATGGAAACGAGGGAAGGACGGAAACGAGGCTAAAGGGAAAACGAGACTGTGGTTTTTAGCACCAAAAAAGAAGCTAGCATGGAAACGAGGCAAGGACGAAAGCGAAGTTTAAAAGAAAACGAGATTGAAGTTTTAGCACCAAAAAGAGTCATGCATGGAAACGAGGCAAGGTCGAAAACGAGGCTAAATGAAAACAAGGCTTGGGTTTTAGCACCAAAATGAGTCTAGCATGGAAACGAGACAAGGACGAAAACGAGGCTAAAAACGGAATTGAGGTTAGGAATTTTAGCATCAAATCGAGGCTAGCATAAAAACGAGGCAAGAACAAGACGAGGCTGAAGGGAAAACGAGGCTGAAGTTTTTAGGACTAAAACGAGGCTAGCATTGAAACGTGGGAAGGACAAAACGAGGCTAAAGGAAGAGAGAAGACTTTGGTTTTTAGCACCAAAAAGAAGCTAGCATGGAAACGAGGCAAGGACGAAGGCGAAGTTTAAAAGAAAACGAGATTGAAGTTTTTAGCACCAAAAAGAGTCATGCATGGAAACGAGGCAAGGTCGAAAACGAGGCTAAAATGAAAACAAGGCTGGGGTTTTAGCACCAAAATGAGTCTAGCATGGAAAGGAGGCAAGGACAAAAACGAGGCTAAAACGAAATTGAGGTTAAGACTTTTAGCACCAAAACGAGTCTAGCATGGAAACAAGGCAAGGACAAAATTATGGCTTAAACGAAAACGAGGTTAGGTCTCTTAGCACCAACTTGAGGCTAGCATGCAAACGAGGCTAGGACAAAAACGGGGCTAAACGAAAACGAGCCTAGGTCTTTTAGCACAAACTCGAGGCTAGCATGGAAACAAACAAAGGAGAAAAATGAGGCTAAAACAAAAACGAGGTTATGGCTTTTAAAACGAAAACGAGGCTAGGAAGAAAACGAGGCAAGAAAAAAACGAGGCTAACATGAAAACGAGGCAAGAACAAAACGGGGCTGAAGCGAAAACGAGACTGTGGTTTTTAGCACCAAAAAGAAGTTAGCATGGAAACGAGGCAAAGACAAAAACGAAGCTAAAACAAAAATGAGGCTTGGGTTTTTAGTACCAAAACGACTCTGGCAAGAAAAGGAGGCAAGGACGAAAACAAGGCCAAAAAAAAACGAGGCTGGGGTTTTTAGCACTAAAACGAGTCTAGCATGGAAACGAGGGAAGGACGGAAACGAGGCTAAAGGGAAAACGAGACTTTTAGCACCAAAAAAGAAGCTAGCATGGAAACGAGGCAAGGACGAAAGCGAAGTTTAAAAGAAAACGAGATTGAAGTTTTTAGCACCAAAAAGAGTCATGCATGGAAACGAGGCAAGGTCGAAAACGAGGCTAAATGAAAACAAGGCTTGGGTTTTAGCACCAAAATGAGTCTAGCATGGAAACGAGACAAGGACGAAAACGAGGCTAAAAACGAAATTGAGGTTAGGAATTTTAGCATCAAATCGAGGCTAGCATAAAAACGAGGCAAGAACAAGACGAGGCTAAAGGGAAAACGAGGCTGAAGTTTTTAGGACTAAAACGAGGCTAGCATTGAAACGTGGGAAGGACAAAAACGAGGCTAAAGGGAAAACGAGACTGTGGTTTTTAGCACCAAAAGAAGCTAGCATGGAAACGAGGCAGGACGAAAGCGAAGTTTAAAAGAAAACG
This sequence comes from Nemopilema nomurai, assembly GCA_003864495.1. Classification (NCBI taxonomy): domain Eukaryota; kingdom Metazoa; phylum Cnidaria; class Scyphozoa; order Rhizostomeae; family Rhizostomatidae; genus Nemopilema; species Nemopilema nomurai. The sequence goes on along the minus strand of ML133384.1, from coordinate 30,237 downwards.
AGATTGAAGTTTTTAGCACCAAAAAGAGTCATGCATGGAAACGAGGCAAGGACAAAAACGAGATAAAACGAAGAGGAGACTTGGATTTAAAGCACCAGAACAAGGCTAGCATGGAAACGAGGCCAGGACGAAAACGAGGCTGAAGTTTTTAGCACCAAAACGAATCTAGCATGGAAACGAGGCATGGACGAAAACGAGGCTTAAACAAAAACGAGACTGGGTTTTAACAACAAATCGAGGCTAATATGGAAACAAGGAAGGACGGAAACGAGGCTAAAGGGAAAACGAGACTGTGGTTTTTAGCACCAAAAAGAAGCTAGCATGGAAACGAGGCAAGGACGAAAGCGAAGTTTAAAAGAAAACGAGATTGAAGTTTTTAGCACCAAAAAGAGTCATGCATGGAAACGAGGCAAGTCGAAAACGAGGCTAAATGAAAACAAGGCTTGGTTTTAGCACCAAAATGAGTCTAGCATGGAAACGAGACAAGGACGAAAACGAGGCTAAAAACGAAATTGAGGTTAGGAATTTTAGCATCAAATCGAGGCTAGCATAAAAACGAGGCAAGAACAAGACGAGGCTAAGGGAAAACGAGGCTGAAGTTTTTAGGACTAAAAACGAGGCTAGCATTGAAACGTGGGAAGGACAAAAACGAGGCTAAAGGGAAAACGAGACTGTGGTTTTTTAGCACCAAAAAGAAAGCTAGCATGGAAACGAGGCAAGGACGAAAGCGGAAGTTTAAAAAGAAAACGAGATGAAGTTTTTAGCACCAAAAAGAGTCATGCATGGAAACGAGGCAAGGACAAAAACGAGGATAAACGAAGAGGAGACTTGGATTTAAAGCACCAGAACAAGGCTAGCATGGAAACGAGCCAGGACGAAAACGAGGCTGAAGTTTTTAGCACCAAAACGAATCTAGCATGGAAACGAGGCATTGGACGAAACGAGGCTAAACAAAACGAGACTGGGTTTAACAACAAATCGAGGCTAATATGGAAACAAGGAAGGACGAAAACGAGGCTAAAACGAAAACGAGGTTATGGCTTTTAAAACCAAATTGAGGCTGGCATGAAAACGAGGCAAGAACAAAACGAGGCTAAAGCAAAAACGAGGCTGAAGTTTTTGGCACCAAAACGAGTCTAGCATGGAAACGAGGCAAGGACAAAAAGTAGCTAAAACAAAAATGAGGCTGGGGTTTTTAGCACCAAAACGAGTCTGGCATGAAAACGAGGCAAGGAAAAACAAGGCCAAAACAAAAACGAGGCTGGGGTTTTTAGAACTAAAACGAGGCTAGCATGGAAACGAGGGAAGGACGAAAACGAGGCTAAAGGGAAAACGAGGCTGTAGTTTTTAGCATCAAAACGAGTCTAGCATGGAAACGAGGCAAGGACGAAAACGAGGCTAAATTGAAAACGAGCTGAAGTTTTTAGCACCAAAACGAGTCTAGCATGGAAACGAGGCAAGGACGAAAACAAGGCCAAAACAAAAAGGAGACTTGGGTTTAAAGCACCAGAACGAGGCTAGCATGGAAACGAGGCCAGGACGAAAACGAGGCTGAAGTTTTTAGCACCAAAAACGAATCTAGCATGGAAACGAGGCATGACGAAAACGAGGCTTAAACAAAAACGAGACTGGGGTTTGAACAACAAATCGAGGCTAATATGGAAACAAGGCAAGGACGAAAGCGAAGTTTAAAAGAAAACGAGATTGAAGTTTTTAGCACCAAAAAGAGTCATGCATGGAAACGAGGCAAGGTCGAAAACGAGGCTAAAATGAAAACAAGGCTGGGTTTTAGCACCAAAATGAGTCCAGCATGGAAAGGAGGAAGGACAATAACGAGGTTAAAACGAAATTGAGGTTAAGACTTTTAGCACCAAAACAGGTCTAGCATGGAAACGAGGCAAGGACAAAAACGAGGATAAAACAAAAGGAGACTTGGGTTTAAAGCACCAGAACGAATCTAGCATGGAAACGAGGCATGGACGAAAACGAGGCTTAAACAAAAACGAGACTGGGGTTTGAACAACAAATCGAGGCTAATATGGAAACAAGGCAAGGACGAAAACGAGGCTAAAACGAAAACGAGGTTATGGCTTTTAAAACCAAATTGAGGCTGGCATGAAAACGAAGCAAAAACAAAACGAGGCTGAAGCAAAAACGAGGCTGAAGTTTTTGGCACCAAAACGAGTCTAGCATGAAACGAGGCAAGGACAAAAACGTAGCTAAAACAAAAATAAGGCTGGGGTTTTTAGCACCAAACGAGTCTGGCATGAAAACGAGGCAAGGACGAAAACAAGGCCAAAACAAAAACGAGGCTGCACTTTTTAGCACTAAAACGAGGCTAGCATGCAAACGAGGCTAGGACAAAAACGGGGCTAAACGAGAACGAGGCTAGGTCTTTTAGCACCACATCGAGGCTAGCATGGAAACAAACAAAGGAGAAAAATGAGGCTAAAACAAAAACGAGGTTATGGCTTTTAAAACGAAAACGAGGCTAGGAAGAAAACGAGGCAAGAACAAAACGAGGCTAACATGAAAACGAGGCAAGAACAAAACGGGGCTGAAGCGAAAACGAGCCTGTGGTTTTTAGCACCAAAAAGAAGTTAGCATGGAAACGAGGCAAGGACAAAAACGAAGCTAAAACAAAAATGAGGCTTGGGTTTTTAGTACCAAAAACGACTCTGCAAGAAAAGTAGGCAAGGACGAAAACAAGGCCAACAAAAAACGAGGCTGGGGTTTTTAGCACTAAAACGAGTCTAGCATGGAAACGAGGGAAGGACGGAAACGAGGCTAAAGGGAAACGAGACTGTGGTTTTTAGCACCAAAAAGAAGCTAGCATGGAAACGAGGCAAGGACGAAAGCGAAGTTTAAAAGAAAACGAGATTGAAGTTTTTAGCACCAAAAAGAGTCATGCATGGAAACGAGGCAAGGTCGAAAACGAGGCTAAATGAAAACAAGGCTTGGGTTTTAGCACCAAAATGAGTCTAGCATGGAAACGCGACAAGGACGAAAACGAGGCTAAAAACGAAATTGAGGTTATGGCTTTTAAAACCAAATTGAGTCTGGCATGAAAACGAGGCAAGAACAAAACGAGGCTAAAGCAAAAACGAGGCTGAAGTTTTTGCCACCAAAACGAGTCTAGCATGGAAACGAGGCAAGGACAAAAGTAGCTAAACAAAAATGAGGCTGGGGTTTTTAGCACCAAAACGAGTCTGGCATGAAAACGAGGCAAGGACGAAAACAAGGCCAAAACAAAAACGAGGCTGGGGTTTTTAGAACTAAAACGAGGCTATCATGGAAACGAGGGAAGGACGAAAACGAGGCTAAAGGGAAAACGAGGCTGTAGTTTTTAGCATCAAAACGAGTCTAGCATATAAACGAGGCAAGGACGAAAACGAGGCTAAATTGAAAACGAGGCTGAAGTTTTTAGCACCAAAACGAGTCTAGCATGGAAACGAGGCAAGGACGAAAACAAGGCCAAAACAAAAACGAGGCTGGGGTTTTTAGCACTAAAACGAGGCTAGCATGGAAACGAGGAAGGACGAAAACGGAGGCTGAAAGAAACGAGGCTAGGTCTTTTAGCACAAAGCGAAAACGAGACTAGGGTTTTGGCACGAAAATGAGGCTAGCATTGAAAAGAGGCAATGACAAAAACGAGGCTAAAATGAAAACAAGGCTGGGGTTTTTAGAACTAAAACGAGGCTAGCATGGAATCGAGAGAAAGACGAAAACGAGGCTAAAGGAGAAAACGAGGCTGTAGTTTTTAGCACCAAAACGAGTCTAGCATGGAAACGAGGCAAGGACGAAAGCGAATTAAAAAGAAAATGAGGCTGGGGTTTTTAGCACCAAAACGAGTCTGGCATGAAAACGAGGCATGGAAGAAAACAGGGCTACACGAAAACGAGGCTGAATATTTTAGCACCAAGTCGAGGCTACCATGGTAACGAGGCAAGAACAAAAAAAGGCTGAAGCGAGAACGAGGCTCAAGTTTTTAGCAACAAAACCACTCTAGCATGGAAACGTGAGAAGGACGAAAACGAGGCTAAAACGAAAATGAGGCTGGGGTTTTTAGCACCAAAACGAGGCTAGCAAAGAAACGAGACTTGGACAAAAACGAGGCAAAACTGATAACGAGGCTTGGGCTTTTAGCATCAAATAGAGTTAGGCATGGAAACGAGAGAGGGAAAAAAACGAGGATTAAACGAAAACGAGACTGTGGTTTTCTAGCACCAAAATGAGGCTAGCATGGAAACGAAGCTGCATCGAAAACTAGGTTAGGGCTTTAAAAACCAAAACAAGGCTAGCATAAAAACGAGGCAAAAACAAAACGAGGCTGAAGCGAAAACGAGGCTGAATATTTTAAAACCAAGTCGAGGCTAGCATGGAAACGAGACTAGGGCAAAAACGGGGCTTAAAGTAAACGAGGCTGAAGCGAAAATGAGGCTGAAGTTTTTAGCACCAAAAGGAGGCTAGCATAAAAGCGAGTCAAGAACAAAACGAGGCTAAAACGAAAACGAGGCTAAGGTTTTCAGAACTAAAACGAGGCTAGCATGGAAACGAGGGAGGGACGGAAACGGGGCTAAAGGGAAAACCAGGCTGAAGTTTTAAGCACCAAAAGGAGGCTAGCATTAAAACGAGGGAAGGATGAAAACGAGGCTAAAGGGAAAACGAGTCTGTGGTTTTTAGCAACAAAAGGAGGCTAGCATGGAAACGAGGCAAGGACAAAAGCAAAGTTTAAAAGAAAAGAAGATTGAAATTTTTAGCACCAAAAAGAGTCATGCATGGAAACGAGGCAAGGTCGAAAACGAGGCTAAAATGAAAACAAGGCTGGGGTTTTAGCACCAAAATGAGTCTAGCATGGAAAGGAGGCAAGGACAAAAACGAGGCTAAAACGAAATTGAGGTTAAGACTTTTAGCACCAAAACAAGTCTAGCATGGAAACGAGGCAAGGACAAAAACGAGGATAAAACGAGAAGGAGACTTGGGTTTAAAGCACCAGAACGAGGCTAGCATGGAAACGAGGCCAGGACGAAAACGAGGCTCAAGTTTTAAGCACCAAAACGAGTCTAGCATGGAAACGAGGCAAGGACAAAAACGAGGCTAAAACGAAATTGAGGTTAAGACTTTTAGCACCAAAACAAGTCTAGCATGGAAACGAGGCAAGGACAAAACGAGGATAAAACGAGAAGGAGACTTGGGTTTAAAGCACCAGAACGAGGCTAGCATGGAAACGAGGCCAGGACGAAAACGAGGCTCAAGTTTTAAGCACCAAAACGAGTCTAGCATGGAAACGAGGCAAGGACAAAAACAAAGCTAAAACAAAAATGAGGCTGGGGTTTTTAGCTGCAAAACGAGTCTGGCATGAAAACGAGGCAAGGACGAAAAGAAGGCCAAAACGAAAACGAGACTGGGGTTTAAAGCACAAAATGAGGCAAGCATGGAAACGAGGCAAGAAAGAAAACGAGGCTGTATCGAAAAATAGGATAGGGCTTTAAAAACCAAAACGAGGCTAGCATAAAAACGAGTCAAGAACAAAACGAGGCTAAAACGAAAACGAGGCTAGGGTTTCCAGAACTAAAACGAGGCTAGCATGGAAACGAAGGAAGGACGGAAAAAGGGCTAAAGGGAACAGCAGGCTGAAGTTTTAAGCACCAAAAGGAGGCTAGCATTAGAGGAAAGGACGAAAACGAAGCTAAAAAGAAAAAACGAGATTGAAGTTTCCTAGCACCAAAAAGAGTCTTGCATGAAAACGAGGCAAGGACGAAAACGAGGCTAAAAAGAGAACGAGGCTGAAGTTTTTAGCACCAAAACGAGTCTGGCATGAAAACCAGGCAAGGACGAAAAGAAGGCCAAAACGAAAACGAGGCTGTGATCTCTAGCACCAACTTGAGGCTAGCATGCAAACGAGGCTAGGGCAAAACGGGGCTAAAGGAAAACGAGGGTCTTTTTTAGCACCAAATCGAGGCTAGCATGGAAACGAAGGAAGGACGGAAAAAGGGCTAAAGGGAACAGCAGGCTGAAGTTTTAAGCACCAAAAGGAGGCTAGCATTAAAACGAGGAAAGGACGAAAACGAAGCTAAAAAGAAAACGAGATTGAAGTTTCTAGCACCAAAAAGAGTCTTGCATGAAAACGAGGCAAGGACGAAAACGAGGCTAAAAAGAGAACGAGGCTNAGCACCAACTTGAGGCTAGCATGCAAACGAGGCTAGGACAAAACGGGGCTAAAGGAAAACGAGGCTAGGTCTTTTAGCACCAAATCGAGGCTAGCATGGAAACGAACA
>ML133384.1:0-22520 GCA_003864495.1 Nemopilema nomurai | reverse complement strand
CAAAAAAAAATCATAACTTCTAACACACAAAACCGTTAGATATCTAGAAGAACGGATCCGTAAATGTGATTACAAAAAAAAGCAGCTTTCAACGCCACAAGGTTGTGAAAAGAGGCCTAAAGCTTAAATATCAACAGCTCTGCAAGCTGCAATGTTGACTTTAGAATCTTGAGCTACCTGACATAAATCACTACGCTACCTGACAAAACAAAATAAATTCTTTATACACCTTCTCTAATTTAGAAAACTAGTGAGACATTTGGGCGTCCATATCAAAATGCTCTCCTGTGCTTGAGTTTATAAAAGTTGTGATTAATCGCTATCCTTGAAATTTACAAACGGTTTAACGCTTTGAGGCATGGTATTTACCAACGTTTCAACCACTAGTTGCAAGCTATTTGCACGTGATAAACAACAGCTGCGGGTCCCTCTTATGCATTAGCCTCGTTTGAGAAACAAAATTAGCCAATGAAATGCCCACACTATTATCACATGACATAAGCTATGCACTTGACTCACCCGGTTGCGGTGCATTGAAGCACTTCTTGCAGTAGAAGCGGGAATGGACTAATTGCGGCTGGAAAATGTGCCGAGCTGGTGATTTCAGTGGCAACAAACTGGTTGTGCATACTGGCAAAATTGAAGCATCTTGGTGTGAAATCAAACTCCTTCTTGACTAGCAAAAGAACATTAAAGAACGATTAAGAACTACAATTTAAATAGTTCAGATACATGATGTTTAATGGCATAAAGTTTGACTTGGTTGGTAATAAATCGTGATGTTCTATTACAACTCAAAAGCTTCGGTGATTCAAATTTAGTTCAACAAGCAAACATTATGCTAATATTCAAACAGTTACCAACAAACTGAAATCAATGGGATCATGTGCAGCTATGAATAAATCTTGGAACCGGATGGAGAAAAATCAAACAAGGTGTGATTGCATACATATTTGCTAAAAATAGAGGCTTCTAAATCTCAAAATACGAAAAGTAGTAAACGTGACAACAGAACGAGAAAAACAATAGAGCGCATTAAACATAGGCTACAGTCTCAAACCCAAAAGTATGAAATCGCGTTTACCTCCCAAATAAGAAACGTAATCTTCATCATCACCAAGGGCATCCCAGAAAGAATCCTCCTCTTCGCCTTCCACCATCTCCTTAATCTTAAACTTCTTTTGATATAAAGTTTTAATTCTGTAAAACGAACAAGCATATTCGTTACATACTTGCATCTTTCCTTTGGTAATACAAAGAAAGCCACTAGCTTCATTCTTCCCTCGGATTCTTCTCTAGAGTAGCCTAGCTTAAGTCTTCCCTGGATTTTGGATAACACAACGAAACAACTCCCCCCCTTTGAATTTCCCTTTGGGTTGCAAAAGAGAGCCCCTAGTTCCATCTTCCTTGGATTACGAAGGGTAAGCTCTTAGCTCAAGTCTTCCCTTGGGTATCAAACGAACAAACCCAACACCCCCCCTTGCATTTCTCCTTGGATAGCAAAGGAGCCTAGTTTCCATCTTCCCCTTGGATTACATAGAGTAAGCCCCCTGGTTGCACCGTTGATTACAAGAAACTACTGTGACAACACCACTGACCTATCTCTGAAACCCTTTGCACACTTGACACCTCGCTCCTGCATGTCTTCAGTCGCCTTGACGCCGTGCCAAATATAGATCGTCTTTTCCGGGGATCGCAGAGAATGATGGAGCCTCTTGATCTCAGATTGGCCGACCTACGGTAGAGGTTTATTCGAAACTAACTAAAGATTCAAAATATGGATGGATGATGATGTGTGATGATCAAGAGGTGAAAGTTAGTGCCAGAAAATTGCTACATACAGTTGTCAAGCAATCCTCTTTCAGTAAGACTAATTATGTGCCCAAAAGTTAATTGAGAGGCTAAAGATAAGGAAAGGAACCATTTTATGCTTCTGAAATGAAGTGATATACTCGAATTAAGAATTTGCTTTTCATACAATATAACTAAAGCTTATCAAAGCGGTGGTAAAAAACTGGTATTTCAAAATAAGCTCGATAGCGCGTCAAAAGCATTTTCTTCTAACAATATTTGCCAGCTCATTTTATTACTAGAATTGATTTATTTCACAGCATTGAAATAATATATGTTAATAGCAGGGTGAAAACTCCAAAACTCAGAACTGGATTTTTTTGTAGATCCTTTTGTCCAGCACTAGAAATTCTCGGTTGAATTTTATGTGCTTGTTCAGCTTTCTTTAAGCTTTTCACTTTTTTGTCGATAATTGTTGTCGTGTGCTTCAAATCAATGTGTGCAAATGGCCAAAATTCTTGAAGGATTAAGATTTAAAAAATATAAAGTTAACCAGTGTTGTAGTGCTAGAAAAAGAACAAGGGGGGCTCTTGAACAAAATATTGTAAAAACTAATAGAAAAAGTGGAAATTTGCTAATTTTGGACATTTTGGCTCAGCCCCCCTGGACCCCCTAGCTCTACACCCCTGAAGTGAACAGGTTTGTTCTAACAATTTTTAAAAGCATCCCTAGATTCAGAGCACGTAGATGATTTGGTGATTGATTCTTTAAAAAGGTCAAAGGTCATAGGTCAAATGAATAGGTCATAGGTCTTTTACAGATGGAGACTTACGTCACAGGAATCTCAACCATGCATGCTTCTCCTAACTCTTCATTCCTGATGAAATACATTCTTGTGTTTTTGAACTTCTGATCTTCAGTGTGTCTGCAGAAAAATAGTGGGATCGATAAAGAGAGCTCTATCAAATGTAGGCATCGTATCAACATCTAGCTGGTCATTCAAAAATTTCATGTTTAGATTCAGTCTCTTATCTGAGGGGTGAAAAGATGGCTTGTGGTATTTTAAGAAATGTTTTCAATGTTTTCATGTCAATTCATATAAGAAGAAAATTGAAGACCATTAATGAAGATCCTGTTTGGCATTTTCTTTTAGACTACCTTTTCTTGCAAAAGTACCTTGAATGCTATTTAGGCTGAAATGTTATTTCAAAACAAGGCGAAATCAAGGCTGAATTTTTGTGAAAGCTCTTTATACAACGGCTGTGGCATTAGAAACCACGTGCAAAAATAACAAAAAGAGTCTCTACCTGCCAAGGTTGACAATCATACCATCGTCAAACAATTGAAAGAACGCGGGTGGTTCTTGGCCCTGAGTTACCAGCATCTAAAACGAATCAGAATAAACATCCACATTAGCCAATGCGATATCATCAATTAGTGGGACTTTGAGTCCATAATTTTGGGTAATCGCCCTTGCATGCGGTTTAAAGTTTTGCAGAACAAATAACATTCAAAACTTATTGAAAACTTTTAAGAAGTAATAAAATAGTTGGAAAGTGAAAATGGTACCGAATTCTCATCAAGGCTAGAAGTCGTAAAAACAATAGAGGCAACTGACCCCTTCTTATACAGACAATAATACATTATAAAGGATGCAAACGAGGCTACACGCACCTGAGGCCCTTCATCAGAGTCTATCTCTGACATCATCAAGGCAGCAGTACCCTTGTCGGCCACTGTGCAATCTTTCCCTTGCCAGTAGTAATAAAGTAAACAGTCCCTCCCGATGTCGTCTTGCTTAGATTTCCCGCCTTTTATGTTGCGGATGCCTGTTCTCATGTATTGAAAGCTCCATCGAACGATGTACGCTACGGAGAAGATTGATTTGATATTGAATATGCTTGAAACGTAACATAAATGGAGTGGGAATACACAGTACAAAATAGCAAATGTATGTTGTCGAGTAGACTAGGGCTAGAATTGGGGGGAAATAATGCTGTTGGAGAGTGGCATCTGAAGTCAGATTTAGATGGTTTTTGAAGCAGTCACTGCAAACTAAACCCGGCTATTGCAACATCTATGAGTACATTTCCGTCTTCTATTACGATTTTTAATGAAAAATTCGAATATCGCAGGGAAATAGTTCTTGTTTGTCGGGGTAAAACAAGTCTTAAGTTTGAAATTCAACAAAATCCCTTGCAGATTTCATGAGCATTCTAACTACAAAGCCTTTTTAACATTGTCACCTTTCTGATAATTTACATGAATTTTCATCATTCCATCTAATGCTACTCTTGCTATTTATTGATAATCTGTGAACTACTTTTATTTGAAAGCATCCAAATCAAATTTCTTACATTCGGCAGCAAAGAAGAAACCAAACTCGTCTTCGGAAACCTTGGTTGAACTTTTCTCGACGATTCGCCAAACCTTAATTTCGTTGGTCTGCACAGCATACTTGAAAAGAGTTTCAGGATCTTTACCTCCCTTGCCTCTTCCAATAATCATATCTAGAAGAAAGTAAAAAATAGCATAAAAAGCAGAAAAAGAATGCATCACTCAAAATGGAAAAAGAAACAAGCTGAGTAAGGCTTGTAGGTTGTCCTTAATCAGAAGAAATCGCCATCAAAATGACATTCCGTGGAATGTCTTTGAATTTATGTCTCTGAATTTCTGAACAGAACTGAAAGATTTGATCAGAGATGCTTGCACAAAATGAAGTCACATGCTGGCTTTGTACTTCAGCATTTCAAATTATTAAACGCTTTCACCTTTCCGTATGAAATTTAGCCTGTTATTAGCACAATAACATGCAAACAAACAATTAATGTTGACTGAAGCCGAGCATAGAAACGTGAGTAGAATTAAGAATTGTCAAGATAGGCTGCTTCTTCAAGAACCGAATAGCTCGCAGCTTTTTGTATACTCACAGCCACATCGAAAAACATTTGATAACCGCATTGTACAGTTGGAAAAATTAAAATTTCCAAAACCTTCCAAAAACCTCTTATTTCTTATAAGTCAGTTCTATGGAATGTGAAAGCTTTATTGCTTTTCAGCGTCTTTTCCCAATAGCGTGTATGAAACAATTATGGCAATCTGTTTTTAGACTAACCCATAACCTCTTTTATCATCATCATACTTAAATCTGTATTTTATGAACCTCAAGCTGCTAAAATCCATATCTGAGATGGCAAAGAATATGAATTAAGCTTTTAATGCTGCCTATCCAAAAATATCTAAGGGATGAATTCAATTGGTGAACTTGTATAAAATAGACAATGGTATAAAATAAGTTGCTATTATTTTCAAATATTAGAACCCCGAATAAATTTCATAATTCATGTACACACAATTGGTACCAAACCATTTAGACCAATCAATTGTTGATTAAACAGCATTTAATTATTACGGTAAAAAACATCAAAGTTATGAAAGTATATTGATTAATAGGCATAGGATATTGTATAATAAAGTATACTGATACACACGATGACGTTATAGACAGCAGAGTTCTAAATAACTATCAAACAAAAGAACTTGCAAAAGAGAATACAAAAATGCATTACCATTTACAATCATGATTGGTTCATCGGAATCCTTCACCATCTTTTGACCATCAATCGGCTCCAGTTCCACTGCAGGCTGGTATTCACTTAAATCTCTCGTTAGCTACAAAAAGTGGTATCCATATGATATCACCTTTTTAAATCATCTGAGTAAAATTCATATTTAAAACTGGAATTAGACAGTTATGGAATGGGACAGCCTGTAAATTGCTACTGCGAGTTGCACGCTTAATGCAGTCATCAAGCAAAGGAAAGTGACGACGTAGAACTGTCCCGCTCTTTATACACCGAAATTGAACAGCTCTGCCTTCACGACAACCAGTAGTTTCATGACAGAGAGCAAACCGAAAACTCAACCATACCTGTTCATGAACTTTACTTTCAGCTGTTTTCGGCTTCAAATCCACAGGATCAGGCCAATCGTAAAATTTTCTTCTAAATAGGACGTTCTCGGACTTCTCGGTCATCTTTCCGAATACGGCCCATTCCGGCCTCGGTACGCTTCTTCTCACTTTCGGATTGTCTTCATTCGGAAAAAGCGGGCTGACAGCTGATGATGTTTTGAATCCCTCTTCGAAAACCTCCAGACCTAAATCAGTTGATTTCTTTCTTAGGCCTCCTTTGCAATCTCTTCCAATCCACGTGTACACTTCAGTACCAAAGTCCAGAACGTAGGCCTAGAATGCAATGTTATGCTTTAAAGATTTGATTTTCACCATCCACCCCAGTTAGAAATGAAGATCATATCCTCAAAATATGTAACTTGTGTAAGGCTTGAGAATTCTTCATTAAGTTTATCTGGCCTTCGCTCGGATAAACGAATCAACATAATGCGAATCGGCTCTAAGAAAAAGCCGATCTTGTATTTGTTCTCTTGGTGCAAACTAGAGAAACCTGGGAAATAACATCCTAACCAGAAGCCACAGTTTTATATGATGACCGATAATATGATAATGGTACTGCTCTGATATTTCTATATGACAAATATTTCTTTAACTCTAATGTATAATGTGGTCAGACAAAACGCTTTTTAAAATGAAGATTAAATTCAAATTTGAACCTTGTCGCTGGACAACCACTTCTTAGACGGAACCTTTCCATTGTACTCGTCCAGTAATAATAATTCAGCATCCTCGTCATCCTCCATTGCAACCTCATACATTTTCGTTGACTCCAAAATACCCTTTTCGTAATCTGCATCTTCAAGAACATCATCTTTACCTAAAACGATGTGATTAAAAGTGAAATAAAAAAACATAAAAGAAATAGCCTTATGATCATACATAAACATATTCAAAAGACATCAAAACATAAGAAAACGAGAGAAAATAAAATCACAGAGAACGCCTGGCGAACAATATAATACTGGGTCACAGCACCAATATTTCACACCAAAACGTACTCTGAATCTTGTCTTTGCCTCCTAGCGCACTCCAAAACATCTTCGTCACTCTGTTGTCCCTCTCCTTGCCTTGATCCATTACATTGATTGTATCCGCCTCACAATTCATTTCTTTCCATTGCTGAATAACGCTGGTAATTTCAGTGCCCTGCATCGAAGAGAAGGAAGAGGCATTATTGATAGGAAATCAGCGCAGTAAACAGCATAGGTCATGTGATGTCATAGATAGCTACTTTGAGAATTATTTAATTGCTTAGCTATATTAGACGGTTGAAAGGGATAAGAAGAGGGGAAGGAATTATAGGGAAAGATTTCGGCAGCTTCCAGGGAAGGATCAATTTAGGAATGAGAGGGTGAGCTGAAAAACATTATTCATGAACAATTAGAGAACATCGACAGAAAACTGGAAGGGCAACAACAGAGGACGCAGTGGGAGTAACTGCCCTCTGGCTTCAGAGAATGGGGGCAGAGAAGCAAGATGTGTTATCCCATTCATTATATACTGATAGGTGAATCGCAAGAACAAAACGAGTTTTGCGCTTTTGGACCCTTTTTACGAGTCCCACAAACCCCTCTTGCTAGGGCAAGCACAAGCATCCCTCCAAATTCAGGTGGCGATTTGAAATTTTACATTTAGCTAATAATTTTTCTAACATTTCAACAAGGTTTGCGAAGTTATGTTACCCTCGGAAAGAATGAAGTCAAACCGAGACATTGCTGTACACACCCTGGCCTTTTCCATGATGCTGCAAAACTTTCCATTCCATTGGTGAACGTGCTTTGGCGTGACCAAAATAAACACATCACCGTTGTTCATTGAGCTGACACTTGGCTCCACCAATCTGGTTTGAACATTTCTCGAGCCTATACACAACAAAAAGCGTAGATAAACAAAATATGTATCAAATATTCACGTGTATGGGGGATACGCATCGATGTAGGAAGGCACTCACTATTGTGCTCAGTACCACCAGAACATCCGTCTACTCGACTATAAATTAGGTATACATTTATATACATGAAGTAAGGAGTGACAGCGCTTGCAACAAATGAAGATAACAAAAACGATAATTGAAAGCTGACCGTTTTTCAGGCATAAAGAAAGATTAAATATGATTCCCAAATTGATTGTCACATGCACGGAGTCTATATTCAACAGGAAAGGTCAACGAATTTCGGTTAAAAATCAACACGATACACAGAGTTTTCGATCTGATTTCACGCCTCCTATACCATAAACTAACATGTTGTTTTGGCTTGCAAAGATTGTTACAAATGACGTGACAGGCACAGTCGTAAAGAACAGCCGCTTCGGCAAATGCAGATGAAAATGCGGTGCAGATGGCAGCAATTTGGCTAAGGAAATAGTCATTAAGTACAGGATATCCATGGTGGTACATGGATTTGAATGCCACTTACATTCTTACTCGAAAGTACCTTGATTTGAGACATTAGCGAAATAGCTTGCAGATGCTTTGCCGAAAATTCAATGGGACTAGCTGAAAGTCTTAACAAACGCGCCACTGAAAACTCTGTATCGTAAAAGGGGAGATTTTTATTGAATCGACGACGAAGCTACACGGTGCATGAAAATGATGTGACGTAACAGCAGTCGTGTTTATTGGTCAATGCCAAGCTATGAGCTTTCCTGCATGGGTGAATGAGGTCTTGTTTTGAGAAAGTAAACAAGAGATTCCAAGCACACACCCTTGACTTGCAAAAGCATGACCGGTTTTACACCATCATACGGATTGATTCTCTCTTTGCTTATCCCAGATTTGTCCTTTGATGTTCGCTTGAGTCCTTTAGAAGCCTCTTTGAGGTCTTCTTTGCTTTCCAAGCCCTTCTTTGCATCATCTGCCAAATCACTTCGCTCTGCGGTCAGGAAAAACAGACACACCGCGTTAGCTACTTGCTGAACTTGAAACCAAACTTACAATTAAACACACACTTATTCACACATAAACACCTACCTTCAACTAGCCTCGCTGTGGAAAAGAGGATACCCTCCCACCTTGAAAAGAGGCTCCTCACAGAGCAAATGAGATGCAAAAGCAAATTGAAATTTTTGGGTAGCTTTAAACACCACAAAAGAATATGTAATCACTCTTTGCAATGAAACGTTTTTGAAACAACCAAAAATACCTACAACGAATACTTGGGAAGGGGTAAACGATAAATCGCAGATATTAGGTTTCTGGTGGCGCCATATTGAACCGGCCTAATCTCTTAATCCAGGTATATTAACATCAGCCAGGGACTTACGATGCAAAGGGATTCGAAGTAAACGTCGATCATTTTAGAAGCTGGTCAAAGAAGTTATGGTCGGTGACTTTCATGTGTTCAACAACGGTAAGATTCCCAAAACGGCCTTGTTTGAAAAGCGATGCACATACCCTGCCTTTTCCCAGTGGCAATGACCTTATTTCTTCCAATGAGCTTGACATCATTGTGTGAGCTTGTTGAGCCAACAGACAAGTACTATGAAAAAACATCATGACGTCATAATAACGTAAAAATAAAAAAGGAGCTGTTTTAAAATCCATTTGTTGAGAAGTAGAGTCATGAGCTTGTGACCAAACAGATAGATAAGAGGAAAACAGTGTGAAGTCATAGTGACGTGAAAATAAAAAAGAGCTGTTTTAAAAACTCATTTGATCAGAAGTAGAGTTGTGAGCACATGGGAACCACATGGCATAATAGTGACGTAAAACCTAACAAGGATAGTTCTACAGGATTTATCTTGGGAATATTTGGTTGTGGTCTTCTAAACTTCCCCAATTGTCCCGCTATTGGCACCTTTGTGACTGTGGTATCTATTGTCACAAATCCAGCCCCACTGACCAGAGACCACAGCTGTTAAAAGTTAGCAGAGAACGAACCTGTTTGAAATTTAATAATCCTACAAACCCAATCAATCCTTTGTAAAAAAACTAATTGGAAAAACTTTAGCTAGAACTGGCTTTATTTTAATTAGACGTTCGGGTTCCATCCAAAGAGTAAATGTGGCGTATGCATATCAAAACCAGAAAACTTCATATCAACCGTAAACGGGTCTCAAAACACATTGCATGTTGTGTGAAAATGGACAAATTTTTATGATAGCTAAGGCCGCTTATCCTCCATTCCCAGACGACCTGTGGATGGTCAATTAACTTCATGAATTCGCTAAACGTTAACTGCATTTGTTGAATATTAAGTTTCCGGCTGGAAATGGTGAAAATAGCTGTTTTTTAAATTGCCAAATTATGAAAGCAGCTGAGCTTGAAAAAGGCCAAAGGTCAAAGACGAAGGTCATTACAGCGTGTCATTACAAGGATAATTCCTATTAAAATTTCTTTCGGGAGCTGGGAGGCATCAAAGAGGCCTAGAAATTGTGGGTATGGGTACAAGGACTTGAGAACTGTCTTTACAAGTTTCACTACAATTTACAATGTTTTTCATGCAGCGTCTTGGGGAGCTTTGGCACTATAAGGGCTCTCGGCACCAATGCCAGAATTATGACAACATTAACCTTTATCATTTCCCTTTTACAAACAATTCTCCCTATACGCCATTACTCGGAACTAGGTCTAACTAGAGTGTCGATGCATTGCGGTGGACTGGTACCCAGGCTCGATACCAAGGGCTTCGCGAAAAAGCTCCCGGATGCTTTCAGATGAAACCACTCATTGAAACCCACCTCGTCAGTATCTGATCGGAGGTCCCCGCGATCTTGAAGATTCTTGACTGGGTTTCTTGTTGCCGCGTGTCGGCCTTTCGCCTTGACTCTGATTCTTTGATCAGCAAAATTTTTTACCCTACAATTAGAACGTAAAAAATCATGTCAAACTATTATAATTTAAGATGTTGGAATTATCACCCAAAAAATCCGAGCAAAATTCACAAGCAGGAATGTAAATATTATGAAGATCCGGGACTAAGGCTGAACCTGAACTTCACTCTGCATTAGACACGGGCCTAAAAATCAAAGTTCAGTTTATCAGTGTGGTTATTCGTGCAATACAAGATGGACAATGGAGATCAGTTCTTTTCAACACTGCTGTTCTTTCGGTGTGATCAACTGACTATTACTGGGGGTAAAGTAGGGCAGTGGAACACGTTTACAGAACAGGGTAAGACCCAAAGTCAAAGTTAGATTTAACATGATCAAGACAAATGAAGACTTGCCCAAAAGGCCTTAGGCCCAAAAGCAGAAGCTGGCCAGAATCTATTTTTTCTGCAGCCATCTACATGGGGGCCTCTCCCTCTAATTTTGGTGCTGCTTGCCCTCTGCTGATGCACCTTCGCGCACAGTAATTAACACGCATGCTCAGTTCTGAAGGCGCAGTAATACTTATAGTAATACTTATATATATATACAGCATATAAACCTTATATTTAGGATACATATTACAACTGTAGCTTGCGAAGGATTCTGCATGTACACTCGGTCACATGTCTAATCGAATCTTCACGTGGGCGTTTAATCCGTTTTATAAATCTTCTCGACATTTTGTTGCAATATTGTGTTTTGCTTCTAGCCTTTTAAGATTTGTTAAATATCCAAAACACAGACATGGTCCGAAAGATTCTTAACAGAAAAACTGATCACGTTTCAAAGAACGATTTCAAAACATCAAATTACATAGCATTCAGAAAAAGGGGAAAAAATTGTACCAGTTATTCAAAACAGCCTTATTAGTTAGATTAAAATGATCCAATTCGTCTAGTTTTCATTTGAAGCTTTACCTTAAGAGAAATAAATTTGGTGGTTTAAAGTAGCTAACAAAGTTTTAAATTTAAAACGATTAAGGGCGTAGCAGGATATGAATGACAATGTCGAAAGAAATGTTTGTACGTACAATGTTATAAGTTCATAATTAGAACGAATCTTGTGTCAAGGAAACCTGACTGCTAGGTGATCAAATCAGGCGTAAGTGCAAAACAACTCGGGGACCAAATTAAATTGCATTAAAATAATCTATGACTGACAATCTATTTGGTTTTCCAGGCAAGATATTAAACCACATTTCATGATATGAAAAATGAAACAACAAAATAAGGTTTCGAACAAAACAAAGTTGCTTTCGACAGATAACGAAGCGGGGCTTTCGACAGAAAAATTTTGCTCATAGGTGATGAGGAAAGCATTAGTTTATGCATCTCTTCAAAGTTATGTTGGCTCTAACACTTCAGGGCATCTTTCAGTTAAATCATTTCAATCAAAAGGCAAACCACACGGATTTCAGGCAAACCTTCTAGGTAGTGGAGAAAGCACTTCGAAGAACGTATCAAATCAACTCTTTTAAAGATGGTATCAAACGTTTAACTCGGAGAAGCCAGTTAGAAACGTCTCATTTATGCAACACAAACCAAAAGGACCGTGTCGGCTGGCAAAATGAAACTTGACTCGTCTGACACTTTTTCTTGCCCTAACCAAATCATTGTTTTATCTTACATGAATTGCAAAAGCATGTTCTCTGTTTGGGCTGGAGTTGGAGAGATAACGGCCATCTGCAACACAATACACCCACCTCCCCCCCCCTCCCCCCATCCGTCTCTTTCAAGTCTAACTCTTCCATTTGACTCATGCCCTTGCTATGGTCATGACACATATCTTGTGACTCTTGCTGACCCTGTGGGCTTTACTGATTATATGCGTAGATGGAGATATATAGGGGTTAATACGGCCTAACTCTCGAGTGGGTCACGAAATGAGGGAGTGAAATAGACCTGCGACTCGTTGTGAAATTGGCTACTGACTGATTCTCGAACATAACTATAACAACGACAACAACCTAAACAACAATGCACGTGATTAGTGCCCAGTCCGTTTGTTCTGGCAGAGTGCATTAGAACAGAGCTACCGCATATCAAAACCAACAGACTACAATGTTTTCAAAACACTGGACGGTAAAATCAAATAAAAATGCATGCTTGGCATTTGTTGCTAAAATCTATTTACGATAGACACCAATGTTTACGCATACTAACTTGAATACGCTTTGTTCTGAAATCTTAACATTCGAATTCTTCGCCAAAGGCCTTTAGAAAATGGCAACCATTAGAAAACAACCTCACAGTTTGCATTCCTTGTTTGTCTGAACCGGCTTTAAAATCGCGAAACCCAACTAACTGTCGTAATTTTTAAACTTCCTCCCCCATGTTCAAGTAAAACATGCTTGATTGAATTGTGCGGAAAGTGGGTGTGACGCGGGTGTGACGTAGGTGTGACGTAGGTGTGATATCATTTCACGTCCGGTTGATAATCTAGTGCTATAACAAAGAGCTCTTGCACGTGATCTATTGATTTATTAATTTTATTCTAACAATAGCGTCAGGGCAAAAGAATTTTCGGGCGGCATCTGGGTTGCGATAGAGTAATCATAAACCCGGTTCTACAATTACCGCAGATTATATCCCTTAAATCCTTTACTGACAGGCAAACCGGACCGCTAATCCCCACGAGGTCGGTAATGAATTACAACCTTCCTTTTTCATTATAATTTTTCTAACGGGAAGGTGTTATTCATCCTGGCTTCATCACGCCCTGTAATTCAAGAACTTCATCGCTGAACGCCAAAAGTATTTTAGGCCAAATGTTCTCAAGGGAAATATACTCAAATGAAAATATTGCAGAAATCTCTTGGCTAATGCAATTGCAAAATAGATCTAGCTTGGAAGGTTGGTTATTTCCTGTCCGAAATTCAGAAAAAATGATCCACTCCAAAATTCCTTACCAATTTCGTATCTAGCTAACAGTTGGCAACGATTTTCATGCTAATAGGTTTAAACTTCATCCAGATATTCTGGTATTTGAGAACTTCAGCAGATCTTAAACAAACAGTTGGTTTTCATTAATGAGATTCCCAGCTGCATTCATAACTTACAGAACTAATATTTGTTTCAACAAAAGTTGATCTGTTGCATGGTAAAGTAATTTATGCTCAACCTCAGATTAGTTTTGACACAAGAAAATTTAATTTCACATCTCGCCAGTCAAGTCAGCAGGTGGAAATGTGAAGACTCATTTCAATGTCATTTTTTCAGATCTAGGGACAGACAAATAGCTTTATTTCATAAAAATCCTCTGAGTTGGGTTGAACTTTATACAAAGCAATGAGAGATGTGAAAGGTGATGGCCTATAATGTGAAAGCATTTTGATGTAAAAGCTATTAAATTGGCTTTAAACATATCAACAAAGAAAACAATACATCTTGGAGAAGAATCCCATACTAGGATTTTTCCTAATTAAATATTGATACATAAGATGATTCATACCTTGTAGTTGGTGGCTGTGAAAATCACACCAGAAACTTTTTACCAAGCCTTTCCCAATGTAAATAAAGTGGCCTAGTGAAATGTTACTAATAAGAAGGTTTGAAGTTTTAGTTTCAGTACAGAAAACCTTTAGGGCCACAGCATTCAATATGACAAAAACATTAACCTAAAAGCTTGAAGGGTTGAGGCAATATTAGGCATTAACAGTGCTTGGAAAAGCTTATGGGGCACACTTTTCTTGGGGTGCACAAAATTGTTGAAGATGAAACAGTAAATTCATGTTTCTATACAACTTATTTCTAGGGTCAAAATCTAATCAATCAATTTCCAGATGCAAACAGCATTGCAACACAGGAGTTATTAAACCAGCAACCTATGTTAAAAGACTCTTGGGCTGCATAATTGATGAAAAAGTTTAAAAGAAAAAGAGTAGGGGGGAGGGGGTGATCTTTTAAGCAATGCAATTTTGGAAGCTACCAACAAATATATATTTGAAGTATGAACATCTTGCTCCAAATAGAAATATGGACATAGGATAATCACTCTTGCTGCTGAGCCTTCCTACAAAAGAAACTACCACTACTGTTCCAAAATCATAATAGACCCCATTCCTTGAAAAATCATGGAAACCTAAGAGACCAGCTGTTTTCCAGGCAGTTATACATCATAAATTCATTGAAGATTATTGCCTTTAACATGCATATGCCATGTATGAGATACTATCAGGAAAAGTCTCATACAAAATTACCACAGCTGAATACAGCTGCTTTTCCAGTAACCTCAGGAAAATTACTAGCAGAGCCTGAGGGATTTGCTACCATGGAGAATAGACTGTTAAGGCTTAAAGTGGGACCCAATTTAAGACAATAACTGTCTATCATAGTACATGGATAACCTGAATCTAGGAGTCACATAGACTCTATGAGTAGAACAAGCTGCAATTTTGAAAGGCACTCTGATGGGGACACCTTTAGTGAGCACAGATCATGTTTCAGAAACATGCAGGGGTAACTGACTCTCTAAACTTCAGCTATGGATGATAAATCACTAAAATTCTTGTCAATAACTTAGTTATAAAGACCCCCTTAAAAATTTTACTACTTGGCAAATCTGCTTTAAATCAATCTTTTACACCAAATCTACAGCTCTTTTATTTCATTAGGGGCATTATGATTTGACCACATACACTTTGACACCTCCACATATAATCCCCTCCCCCACATTCAAATAGTACCAAGAACACGTGCCTCATCACATTATACCCTGACAGTTTCCGAAACATTCAGCTTGTTTCCATGACCTAACATGGTCATTCCTTTCAGCTTTTCTCAGATGATAATACTCCCCATGACGATCATATCAAACACTTGTCTGGGCTGTAAATATCTCGGTCTCTAGCACAGACTGGCGATCGGAAAAACACAATGAATATATGCTACACCTTTAACTTTTAATGACCCTTGTTGTACCAAGAACAATAGAAAAGTCCTACAGCTCAGCCCACTTGGATCGCTGAAGTGACCGCTTTACAATCGCCTACAAACATCCCTCTTGTCGCACGATTACAAAGCGCCTAGGAAAATCCAACATTTCCCCTTCCGCAAATATTCATAGATTCAATTGTAGACACGGGATATGGAAGTTAAACATTATTTTAGAGATGCGATTCAATAACTCTTTTTATTTGCAGCTTCTGTCCACAATTCATTATCCGTTACTCTTTACACCTCGTAAAGTTATCCTGCCAACTATTTGTCAAATTGATCCAACCACGATAAAGAGTTTTCAACAATGCTAAATAACCAATTATTATTCATCAAAAGAGTAGAAAATGGGCACTTAGACAAAACAAAAAATAAAAATCAAAAGTAAATATAACTCCATTGAAATTATAGAATTTGAACCAACAACAAATATAAAAAAAAATAACGAATTGATTGATCAAAGATTCAGAGAACAAACTAATGTTAAATCTTATAAAGTAAGGTCATAGTTTATATGAACAAACATGGAAGGCGCGGTCATAATTAGTACTTCCTTCTGTCTGTTTTCTTTCGAAATGCCAAGGCCTAATTTATTTCGATAAACAAACAGCTTTAGAATTAAACTCGAAGCGATATACCTTTTCCTGTTGGCTTGGCTCGACCTTTCGCATATCTCATCAAATGCATCCAGAATATCAGTATCTCCATTTTCCATTTGGTTTGAGTAGTTTCCCACAGACAACAGTTTATGCAGAAGTTTATGAGCAAAGCCAACAGCTCGCGTTGGAAACTGGTCTACCTATTCGCGGGGCAGCCGCTCCCGTCTTCAAACAGGTCTCCAAATAGCAATCCGTTCTCAAATAACTCACTTAGCGTGGTTTTGTTCTCTGGCTTTTCTGATCCAATAAGGCCATGAAAACGTCGATTAGTGAATTTTCAACGTGCAAAGATTTATTTTTTCATGACAAGCCTGTCTTGTCTTCCTCAATGGGATATACGATTGAAATCGGTCAAAGAAAGCGCGCTTTGTTTTCTCACAGCATGTGTACAGATGAATTGAATTGATATCACCTAGGGATTTAATTAATTGAATAGGATTGTTTTCATTTGCCGCTCCTTCGCACTTCTCTTCCATTTTCATTTCCCGTTTCTCGAAAAATTAACTACATTAACAATGTTTCAGGTAAATTTTTACCTGAGACACTGTCTATCATTGTTTTAAGACTGAAACATTGTCTATCATAAACATTGTTTTATCTATCTGTTTTTTTATTTCAAATATCTATCTTGTCATAATGTGATAATGTAAAGTAATGTGATCTTGTCATTTTGCCAATAATGAAAACATATTACGCGTAAATTTGCAGAAAGGAATGGTTAGCATTTTTCATATTCTCAGTTTAGTTTTTCAAGGTCCTATCCTTGAGGAATCTTCTATCGCTCAATGTGCCTAGAAAACAGTGCACGGAGGAGGATAACATTCCCCCCGTGGTTTAAGGGGCAATCGCTTGCTGGAGAATTTCCAAAAAGCCTTTTGTTTGAGTGTAAGAAAGGAAAATTAAAAGAAAACTAAGCTTGTTACAAACTTTCCTACTCATCAAACAGAAGAGGAAACGGCTGACTTTTAGGTCCGTGTTCTTCTAACGTTCTGTCTAAAAATAAAGGGATTAAGCGTCATCGTATTCAGCCATCGGATTTAATCAATTAAAAGTGATGGTTTCGAGGGCAGTCAGAATCTGATTCAGGAACTCCGATGCATAAAGGCCGTAGTCAGTGCAAAGGCTGGTCTTTATTGTAATGTCTTTGATACTGTAGCATTGGTTTACGAAGAACAAAAAGTAAATGATTCGAGTTTTTAAATGATTGAAATAACACAAACAGCATACTGTCTACTGGATCCTCGGAAGAGTTCTTCGACTGTGTAACGAGTGTATAATGTGAAAAACATGAGTGACAAAATGGGATCAGTGCTATTTTATGTCGACTGCAGGAAGTTAAAATGAAGCTTCTTTGGTACATTTATCATTCAATTCAACACAATGCCATTCAGTTCAATTAGTAGAAAATTGTACTTAATGGACAAAAGCAAGGCTGTTATTAACGAAATGGAGGGTTAAAACAAGTATTGCCACATTGAGTCGCTTTCTTTCTAACAAAGCATCTTGCGTAATGATAGCATTAAAGATAGCAACTGATAATATCATGAATGATATACAAATTATGAAGTAGTGGCTATTTCAGTAGTGGTCATTAAAAACAGTTAATCATTACTGGAGACTTGTCTGCTTTGTATGGGGGGGGACTCGCCATTTATGTGGGTAGCACAGTGAATCTTCAAGCTGAGACATAAAAATGTCAAAAAGTTAACTGACTGGAAATGACTAACAAGTTGTCTATTCTTACTCTTCTTCGAGTTTTCTTGCAAAGTCATAATGTTTTGCAAACAATATCAAAACTAAAGGCATTTAATGTTGCTTTGAGAAGCAATTCCCCCCCCCCCCCTCCCTCTTTGTCCCAATCGACACACCCAAGGGCGTCGAGAGTAAGCGTAGGCCCCGGAGAATTACATAGTTCAAGGCTCAAGTACGTTCCTGTTTCATAGATCTTTCTTAGAATAATACTTTTACGACTGCCGGGGCCCTGGGTTCAAAGTTGATAGGGCCACCTAAAATATGCCAATGTGCCATGCTACTCAATTCATCAAGAGCATTTTGTATTGGTTTAACAATTTTTTTTTCTTGGGGCCCCCTAAATTCAAAAAGTTAGGGGCCCATGGTTGCCCTTCGGGGCCTAGCCCTCCCTCTTGACGGTCCTGGACACATCTCTGGAGATGACGTCAGTCTGGGTTGTTATTGGTGTGCCATTCTACAGCTTGAATAATTCCTAATTCATATATGCCTAAAACTGCCTGAGTATATATGTCTATTTCCTTGAAACACCGTCGGTGCAACTTGGGGTGTGAGAAGGTCTCTTTGTGCATGCTTCTTCGTTTCTATTCAGCAATGCTTTATGTTACACAATACCTGTGGAATTTTATGGCTGAGGAACACCCATTGCTTTCATCAAACGGTGCATTTGGCTAAGAGGATTTGTGGGCAATGGCATTTTGCTTTGACAGAGAACCAAGTCAGTACTTTGAAGATAACTACGGTTGGTCTGGAAAGATGAACATTTTTCGCATTTTCTGGTGAAGTCACTTCAAGGCCAGGCTAAGAAGAATTAATACCAAAATTAAATGAATGAGGGTCTAGTATTGGAAACACATATTGCATTATTGTCAACAGATAATCCTTTTATATGTAGTTGGGGGCGGCAGACATAGAGATTATAGTGCGAACTGTATAGGCAGCCTATCCCCATAGTGATTGGCTGATGTGAACAATGGATTCTTAGGTGGGTCTAGCTAGAATCTATGTGATTGGCCTCTATCGTCGATTTACATAGCAGAAACAACAATTATGAATTCTACGATGGTGAAGAATATAGTTGATAAAAATTATAGATAAATGCTTAATATTATAGATAAAAGTATGTTTTTTGAAGGGCATGGATCAAAAGGCATCTAACTACAACTACATTGACCAATCACACTAAAGACTTCATGGCATAAAATCAAGATAGATTAAACTAAAGAGTTTTGATTGGTTTT
This sequence comes from Nemopilema nomurai, assembly GCA_003864495.1. NCBI lineage: Eukaryota > Metazoa > Cnidaria > Scyphozoa > Rhizostomeae > Rhizostomatidae > Nemopilema > Nemopilema nomurai. The sequence continues at coordinate 3,361 of ML133384.1, read as the reverse complement.
GATTGGTTTGGATTGGTTTGGATTAGTTTGGATTAGTTTGGATGTTCCCCTTTATCTTTCTTTTTTATTTATTTGTTTGAATAAGATTTATACCAGAAAATTTCAACCTTAGAATAGTTAAAGATGACTCATGTATTCAGTTCTTGGAAATAAATAATTGTGTTCCTGAGAAAATGCGTATTAGTCATAACAAAATCCAGCCTGCACACCAAAACAAGAAGTGTTGAATAAAAAACTGTCTTTCTCTTAACGAGACAAAGATGAGTTACTTGGGCGGTGTCATGACATCATCCTTCTCATCACGATGACACAGCACACTAAAGCAAGGAGCAGGGACAATCTCATGATCTATCTTCTCGCAAAAATCGGAATCAATATATTACTATGCTCAAGTTCTGATTATTTTGGGCCATCAATCAAAACAATAACTACCAATCTAAAGCGATTGCTATATCCAGATATGTTTATTGAGTTTTCTAAAACTATTCGTCTGTGGTTCCACTTTTTATGTTACCTAACTTGTCGTTATTTTTAGGCTCAATTTTACAGCCTAACAACTCTGTTTTGTCTATAGCCTTGGACCTGCTACAAACGTTGGTTCGAGCCAAAAGACGCCTTCTGTCTTCAATATTGCGTTACAACATCTTGTGACCATATTCATTCAACTGCCTATCTGCTACTAAATTTTGGTAGTAAAAACTTCTTTCAGTTAGTTCGAGATACCGTATCCCTCTTTTAGTATTCGGTTCTTCGAAGTGCTTTGCTAGACACGTTGTCGTGGCAATGTTGTTTTCATGCTTGCCTTTATTTGATATCGTTCTCACTTTAGATAGATTTGCTTAGGGATGAGATCTCACTCAAGACCTGCCATCTCCAAAAGCAGTGTCACCAGAATTGTTAGTTTTAGCAACAAAGATTTAATTACTCTGGAGTGCTGCCAGTTTGACTAATTCAGATGAAAATTCCTTTTTTGTGTTGCTGTAGACTTATCTGGAAGTCAATGTCTCTGAGTAATTAATGTCGAGGTTTTGCGTGCGGCAAAAGCAATTTTGGGGAAGAAGAGAAAGGAAGAGAAGGGAAACGAGAAGATGGGAAGTGCCTGCCTTTTTAACTCTGTCCGATTGATTGATTATTTAACATATCCGCTGCCTATACAATTTTTCAGAACACCACATCTTTTATTGACGGATTCACAGAGCTGACGCCCGCCAAATTGATTAATTAATTAACAGAGCTTTGCATGGTTGTTTTTAATGTTTGATATAATAGCACTCGGGTGTAAACACTGGAGGGTATATTTCGCTTCCAAGTCATTTTGGGGAGGGGCATCTTTCTTGTATGTTTCAAAGTACATAAAATAGAAACTTTAAAATTGCAAGGGAACGCATTTTGTAGAATGAAACATGTGTTGAAAAAAGTTAGCATCAAATTCCGTTTTCAATGAGTTTACTATGCATGGAATGTTTTTTCTAGTATAAGCAAGGGTGGAGAATCACTATCGTTTCGATGTGGCATTCCTTACTCTCACATCAATAATTTTGCAATTTGTGGCGGCATCCAGACTTTGTGATAGAGGGACCTTGAGGACGAAAACATTAATGATGTCATCGACATGTAGAAAATTAAGTAGATCTGTATTTGAGAAAAATTCATTTGAATTTGGTCGCACCTTTTTTGTTCTTTCTCACTTCCATAATCGCTGGGAATACTCATTGTCAAAAGCGAGCGTATTAATTTCGTAAACAAGCCTCAGGAAAAGTTGCATGAGTTTCCTTTTTGAATGTAAACGATGCAAAGAAAGCAAGGTAATGCTGTTAATGCTGCATCAGCTCTCTAGCTCGGCACCAAAACAAATTGCGGTACACATAAGAAGGAAAGGAGTGGAGTGATTCAGATTTAAATAAGGATATCCCCTGCAACAGTTCTTTTCGTTCCACTTTAATCATTCTTAATTGGTCTTTTGTTCCACCAATCATATCTGCGCTCTTAAAATAGGCCGTCGCGAATTAGCCTCGAACCAAAATAGACTCGTTATGTGACGTAAAGGTATTTACTTCAAAATGAGCTTTTTTAACCGGGATTGATTAAATCGAAATGAAGGTATTCTTAAGGAGGAGCTTTCTAAAATGACGCCTTTTCTTTGACAAAGTTTCTAAAGGCAGGAACCTGGTACCTTTTCAAAGGGAAAACCAAGCTAAGTGATATCTCCATAGCAACGCACCACAGCCGAAGTGGTTCATATCCTTTGACGAAAACGAGACGCTCTGCTAAGGAGAATTCGCGAGTCATCGCCACCTTGTTACTAGGGTGACAAAGGCACGACCTAAAATGCAGGATGACATGCTTCAACCTGAAACCACACCATCAACAACACTTGAATCATTGATTCATACATTTCCCTATTTACATATTCCAGTGCTGAAAATACCAAACATGAGTTAGACGACTCAATTTTAAAGGGCATTATGCAAACTTTATATAAATAAAACGAAGATTTGGAGATTAAAGTTTTAATAGTCCTAAACTGAAATTAACAAGCACAGGGAGGGGGAGGGGAGGGGCAGTATCAAGCCCTGCCTCCACTGACTACAGGTCAACTATCATGCCTGCAAGAAGTGTTTAACACTAGCATAAACTCTTCGATATGCATTCAGACGCCAGCTCTCAATGCGCTGTCAATAAATCGTATACCAATCTTTATTCTCTTGACCAAAGGCTCCTTCTTCTAGCCATAATAATTTTAGGGCGCGAAGAAGGTTTTGCCTGCTATTGGTATGTCAAAAAGAAAATAACGAGGGGAAAACATCAAGGCTTTTGGAGTGTATTCAGGACGTATAAGATCATTTAAGCTAAATTCTAAGATGGTGTCCCGTAGCATCAGTCACATCATTATATTTCACCGAGGATAATCATTTTTGCCCAAACTTATACAAAATTATAAAAAAACTTATCCCTGACCATGCTCGTTGTAATCTAAAGAATTAAAACATAGTTGTTATTTTTACAACAATATGAAGCTACCTTTCTGAATTTTCATGAAATATTGACATCTAAATCATTATAAGGCAATTTGATCAAGGAACTACTGAAAAACCCCGTGATGTGTTCGTCTTCATTCTTGTATGCTTTTGACGATCCAATTCAAGGCCTAAAGAGCTGTATCAAATACAAATTCATAAAGAACTCTAGTAATTGGAACGCTATTAAACGGGCAGAGCTGTTGTTATTTACAGAACAAAAGCAATTAACAAGAAATGAAAGTTGCTAAATTTCAATTTTTGATGAAAGGAAACCCACAGTATGATAATGATTTAAGATTAACTTAGACTCACCAGCTTGCACCGCGCAAAATGTATATATT
>ML133383.1:8492470-8551441 GCA_003864495.1 Nemopilema nomurai | reverse complement strand
CAGTGGGCCTAAGGCCCGTTTCTTCCTGGGTCTCACGAGCTCTTCTTCAGTTGCGTCACCTTGCTATCCATCTCACCTGTGCAGCCCTAAATTGCAAGCATCTTGCTACGACACCTCAGTCGAATCTTTCCCACCTGCTGTACTTCGCCTACTGCCTGAGTCTTTCCATGCTGCCACGGCAATATAATTGCAGCCATGGTGGCACAAATGGGAAGAAAAGTCCCGCTTGTCACATCTGATGAATCTGGCAAATCGAAAAACATAATTGCAAAAAGTGACAGCTATTGCTTGATATGCAGATGATCCCGCAAAATGATCTGCTGAGAAGGGGATTTTTCATAGATTACGTCGGTGCCTTGCTGGTTGTTGTCAAAAGACACGGCCAAGACAGATATTAAGTAAGAAATCCCCAACCAAAATGCTTGTGGCAACTTAAAGCTATCCGGCTTCGTTTCTTGACACGATATTTTGCATCCCCACTTGTGCAACTGTGCTTGCAAATGCGAGGGCGGAGTTCAAGGTCGTTCGCCGGAGTGCCTTGGCATTTGCAGGTGCAAGCTTAATCCTGCGTTGTTGCGCCTAAAGAGGGCCTACGGCATTTGAAGGACAAACAGTGTTAATGATTTTGGGACTGAGACTTTCTTTTTGAAGTTCATAGTGATACATGCGTTAACATGTTCACTACTTTTCCTCATAATTTCAATAAGAGAAGAGTGGAATTGTGTAAAATGACTGAGAAACAATAAAAACTCGAGTTTTTTTTCACCTAGTAAAAGGGACGACGGTATTGAAGAGGTTAATGAGGGTAAAAAGGTTTGATAAGTGAAATTTGCGGGGACAGGTTTTTAGCCCTTAATTCTTCGCCATCCCACGTAAAGCGAAGAAAAAATCGAAGTACCCTTCCGCGAACTCGTTTCTCCCTGGGTCACTCTTTTCCATGCAATTCTCCTAATTTTTATTATTTCCATTTCGATTTATGGAATATTCCCCTTTCTCTTGTGATGCCTGGAACCCAGTTCTGTGGCTACCTCTCGAGGATCTAGCATTATTCTTTTGAATTGTGAAATCTGCCTAACCTTACCTACTTCATTACATGGTGAAATCTTCGTTACGGTCTACTTCTTTGTTAGATGTAATAATCCCAGAATGTTAATACGCATTGATTTATTTTAAGCGCCTATGCACGATTAAGGCCTCGTTAGAGGGCGCTTATTCAAAGCCTTATAGTACACATCCCGCAATTCTTACAACCAATGTTTTCGGGAACTTGCAGTAAGCGTGATTTTGACGCGACATATTTGATATGATAAATGATATAATTAAAGATTTGATAAATTATCTCACTTAGAATGGAAAGCATCGACGATTACATCAAGAAGAAAACTGAAAGGGCGAATTTCTTGAAGTCCTCTGTCAAGGTATTTCTTACGCATATTACTTTTAGATATGATGGTTTAGAAATAGAAGTATTTCCGGCCCAACGACACCGCGATAGCATTGGTTGCCACAGAAAGACCACCCTCTTCGACTTGTTGTAGTCTGTTTCATAGTCATCACTCTGTTCAAGCACTCCCACGACCTGCCTTGTAGTATGCTTCGGTCTATCAAGCGTCATACGACACACAATACGGGCACCGGTTGTGTTTCTTGACATTGGAGCCACTGGCGGACATCAACATAGATAGCGACCGTGTTGTTTACTGAAACCAATTCTTTTTAATGATTCCACTGATAAGCGAATTGTTAATTTCATTTTTCCAATTTGTTTCAGGCTGTGACAAGTGACGTAATGGATGTCTTGTCGACGTTCAAGAAGTTGCACAACACCCCAAAGACGCCCGGTGCCCCCAAGACCCCCAAGCCTTCGCATACCCCCAGAGCAGGCATCACACCCCGAGTCAGCTTCATGCCCAAGGTTGGCGTTCAGTTTCGTCACGGTTCTAGCAATTACGTCCTTTCTTTTGTTTTTGTTGGTGGTGGCTTCTGTGTTGTTCCATAGCTGGTCCTTCGCTCTTCCCTTGGCTATCAGGACCCAAATTTGATGAAGAAGTCAAGTATCGGAGAGTTTAACACGAGCAGTCATTATAAATTTGTCTTCTAATCCTCTAAGCTACGTATAGTCAGTCTCCTTCGAGTGTAGTTGCTTGCCCAAACTCTTCGTAAAGAACAAGTCTATTTGTTTTTGTTTTTCGAAAATAAAGAAATGTCCAACAACTCTCTGACAATAGACCATTGGTTGTTTAATTTGTGCACTTTTGGATAGGTCTTTTGAACGAGCGCTTTTTGTCAAAAGCTTTTCGAACGAACACGAGTCAAAAGTAAAAGTTAAATGAACAATTATGTACTGCTACAAATTAATTGAAGCTTGTGCTTGGAAATAAAGGTCTTTCTTTGGTTGAGGTGCGATGGGGAGTTGACCTAGGCGGATTCCCATCTTCAAAAGACTGCGAATATTCTTCTCCTTTTGCTGCTCGAAACATCCAGTTCTTTCTTAATCCAAGTTTGTTGCGATGAAAAGCTTTAAGTTTATAACATTATAAACGGTCCCCAATGGGTGTTGAACATTTTTCTGTCAGTTTAGTTTCAGGGTATATCCATCCTTTATTCAAATATCAATCAAATATCTACGCGATTTGCGTAAATATTTGCGATTTTTCCAATCTTTAAGTTGAATTCTTTTGTTCATACGTTCATACGTGTTCTGCTGTTTATTGCCTTTTTCAAGCTTTGCACTAGACGATCGATGCGATGAACGTTGCCATTTATAATCAGGCATCATTTGTTATGATTATAGACAAAGAAATCTATTGGAAGCAGCGTGTCAAAGCTGGACCTTTCAAACGTGAAGTCAAAAGTGAATTCATTACCCAAGGAACGCTCAGTTTCCCGAAAAACAGTCTTCGATTTCAGGTGAACATGATCTTAATGCCTGCGGCTATTAAATTTCTTTCTTGGAATTAAACTTGACCATGCCTCCCGTATTCTCAAATTTGCTTGCTGCGGGGGGCAGCAAAATGGTTGCGGGGGGCCGTGTGTCTCTTGGGATCAGGCCACGCCCTTGACTCAATGTCCAAAATCTCTCAGAACAGGACACGTTTGAAGTTTGACATGTCCTTGCCAGAATAAATCATGAACTAGCAAGCAAAGGGGCAAGTTCCCGACTGACAGTTCTCGCCAGGGCCCCTACCCAGGAATATACATGCTCGTACCTTCTTCGATTTATCAGACACCACGCCCACAATCAGGTTTGCAGGCCCTTTTGGTTTGCCAATCAGCAAATTAGTATGCTTCAATACGCGCTTGGCGTTCCCTGTCTGCTTGCATTTCCCAAATAGGCCCGCATTGGCAGCCATTATCCTCTCGTGTAGGTCGCCGCTAAACAAGCTGGACGTCCCCAAGAAAACACCCAGCAAGTTCGACCTGAAGGAAAGCCTTAAGAAACCGCTTTCGTACAAGCCTCACCGCGGAAAGCTCCCTGGCATGGGTAGGACGTATTTCAATAAAGAGAACCAGGCCGAACCACGCAAAACAGATGTTAAATCGATGAACAGAACGCAGGATGTCAAAAGGTTTGTTTCATCTACATATATAGGGGGTTTTATAATGCTTAAGGACAGTTTTTTATTTTCAAGGGTGGTTTGCAGTTCGAAAGCCTTGAGGCCTTCACTTGAATATTTTTTATAGGTACATTTTATTTCGGCATGACCCTTGCATGTTTTTGTGCACTTACCCTTTTAACAATCGATAATAGATAATAGATGCACTTGAATTGTCGATAAAGTTGTATATAGCTGTGCAGAGAGCAAATAGGGACACAGAGGCGGTACTTATTATTTGCTCGTACAATTGTTGTTTGCGTACGTGTCACAAGAGCCAAACGGGATCACATTGCATAAGTTAAAGGCCCTTTAGTGGAACATATGTATTATGGAGCGTCCGAGAAGGCGATTTTGTGGATTCTAAGGGAAGCTTGTCATATAAGGTAGCTTGAATTGCACTCTGAATCAAAACAACTAGGATACGTAGCAAAGATAGAAGCAAGAATGAGTAAAAATTTTAATCTAGGAGTCCCTCCTCTGTGAGGTGTCAAGCCTTTTTCTTGTTCACCACAATATTTACACATGTTGTTGCACTATTTTGCGTCCATCCAAAAAAAGCAGATTTAAACTACTCATCTTGTAAACTGCTTAACCAGGCCATTTTGTAATCGAGTACTCATCTTTGAATAAAACCCTTTAATGATTGGGGTCATCGGAATCATAAGCAGACTTGGAAACGCATGTCCATGCCAGTTCTGATGCTAGAAACGACTTACGTGACGTGTTTTGTTTATCTTTGCTCGTCATTTCTTTTAGAGAGCAAAGGCGGGTGACAACGAAGAACAATCGCAGTCATGCAAAGCAGAAGCTGCTTGATCGGCGAAGAGGAATCGTGAGTTAGCTGCGGTGCCAATTTGTTTTCAGTCGGACATTTGTAGAGAAACACGGTTAAGGTTGTAAATAAGAACAAAATGAAAAATTCTTTCAGCGATGTGTAGACACTGTCCCGGTAGTTTAAAGTTTGTAGCAATCTTCGCGATTGCCTGGACAGATGGATTGTTAGATGCAGTAGTTACAACTTACAAGGAGACGTCACCACAGAATCCCTTTTCATTTTCAATAGAGGACTTGATAGGACGCTTTTTTGCGACATTTCATGTACTTCGTGTTCTGACTGGCTCGAAATGTTTAAGGATACTCTATTTTGACGCTATTACGCAAATGCAAGCTCCGATTTCTTTAACTGGCTGACTGACGTCATTTGCTTTATTTAACTGACCTGAACGTGAGAAGCAAAACTTACCCTGCCGAGTGGCAATCAACCCCTGAAACCCACTTAGCCCCAGCAATTCCAAATTTTGCATGGTCCTTGAATTGGCAAAAGTTTTCATATTTATCCCTTTAATGTTCACGAAGAAATTAAAAAGGACTTTTTTAGCCCTAACGACTATCTCTTGCCATGAAATACTGGCATTTGGGAGGCGGTGACTAGGCCATTATTATCGAGCTCCTTTCGCCTTAAGCACTTCCTCTGCTATCCAACAGGAACCACGAACTATGGGAATCTATTCTCGAGAAGCTTTATTGTTTTGGGGAAAACCCCGTAGATTGTTTCATCTTTGGATGTGATCCCCTCCCCCCCCCCCTTAGTCCTGACAACCCTTTTTTCTCTAGACCTTTTCTTCCAAGCTAAACGTGTCATCGTTAACTTACGATTCCTGCATACAGCTATTCAATCTGAGAATATGTTTAAAACTAATCACCGCAATGTTGTGAATAATCCTACCAAACGTTATACTGCGATGAATGAATGAGTGCAATACAATACTGACTTGGCTACAGATTGATTGCTTTCGGCGTAACTTAATGCCCTACCTAGGGAGAGTAGCAAGTTATAATGAGCAGCAAATCACGTGTCGAAATCTCCCATTACAAATCACGTAAGTGAGACATTGTAGGCTGCACAGCGCATTTAGATGTGGTCGAGCCCATTATGTGTAAATTCGCAAGGGCAATTCTTTGGAACTGCCCCGTGTGAGATGGGTCGTCATACCAGATGTCAAATGTCCAATAAGTCAGCGTCAGTTATAGACGGTAGTCTCAGCTAAGATCCGTTATCACTTCCCCGTGTCACAAGGCCGAGGGCACAGTCACTGTTTTTGTTCCCAGTTCAAAAGGGAGCCCATGCCACGTCCTTCTGTCACACTTAAGCCCTGTACATGCTGACCTGACTTCTAAAAGATGCACAACTTGTTCAATTTGCGTCGCGATGAACCACGCCCATGTTATTTGTCAACGTAGTACGACGAACTAAGATCCGCTCCATTTTGGCCACATTGCCTTTCTGTTGGAAATAACAAGCCTACGTATCCCCATTTCTCCTAGATTTTTCAATTTTCTATCAGCGAAGTATCCAGCCGTAAACTGTATTTTATGTTAGTCAGAACTTCGTCAACTTCATTAGGTTGATGCGTTTTGTAGCATTGTATATTCTTTTATTCCCGGTATTCATCACCAGCAAAACTACAGTTAGAAGTTTGTTCTGTTTTTCTGGGATCCTTCTCTTTGTCCAAATGCGGTCATTCAACCTGCCTTGATGATTCATTAATTTTATCATGGTGACGTAGGTACCTGTTTCAAAGACACTTGCTTGTGTATCAGCCCATCCGACCTTCTCAAATCTAGTCCCTTGCTCTTTTGCGTAGAGTGGCCAGCCCCCTTTTAGGTGTCCAAACAGATTTGATCAACATATTGGATATTTGTTCACAACTGTCAGATTTTGCAAAGGTTTTTTCCTTTTTACTATTTTTATATGCATTTGACTTGAACTCTCCGCAGTAAATGACAGAAGAAAGGAAGCGACATTGTCATTGGTTTAATTGGCCGTCCTCCTAAATTTTAACGCCTCCTTTCCCAGGCCAATAATTGGGGGGCCATCCATAGGAGCTTCCATGCATCATATCATATTACCTCTTATTCGAGAGATTGAAAATTCATGGTCGAATCGAATGTTATCCTTAAAGTACCCCACAATTAGTGTTAGCGCGTATCTTGCGCTTATCAGACTTGATTGAAACATTATCATTGATAACCGTGTTTAATTAAAAAGGATACGCTTCTAAATGAGACTTTGGAACTTCACTAGCTGTGACTTCACGGATTCTACTTTGACTTTCTTCTCCTCTGCAACCCAGCATTATCAACACTGTCCAATGCTTTATACAGTCAGTATTAATTGCACCAAGTTCTTCTCAACTGGTACTTTTGTGATGCCAAGAAAAGGACATTTTTCCCTGCTGCCCTCTAGCTGACGCAAGGCCAAACACGAAACGGCCTGTACTGCACCTAACTCTTACTTCGTTAGTCCTTAAGAAGTATTTGCCATTGCTCTCCTTCTTAGCAACGCCCAGCCTTGTTTGAGCTCAGCCAAACCTCGCAACGAATTTGAAGCTCTAAGAAGAAGAAAATATATTGAAGACGATAATGTTTTTATAGCGCGAGACCCCGAAGGTACTTGTTTAGTGCGGGCCCTCTTATCCTAATTATATGATAAAACTAATTTTAAAGGTCTTCTCAGTAACAGAATGCGGTGTTGCCATTAGGCCTCGCAAGCTTGTTGTGGCATCTGTCGTTCACAGTAGTTTTCCCTGGGGTCGGGCCTTAAGATTTTGCGAGGTTTCCGCAACTCAATTAACCACACATTTTCCTCGCAGGCGGCCTAATTTCGTGCTTAATTGTATCACCTTTAATTTAAAGTTGCTTCACCCTGTGTACTGATTGCGGAAGCTGTTGAACTTGTAGCGCCATTTGCATTCTAATTGACAAAACTGGCCTCAAGGCCACCTGCTCAACCACTCATTTCGTGTTATCAAAGGAGCCGACGAGATATGCTTTCAAAAGCATGGAGTCTTTTTACTTAACATCCAGAAGAGGTTGCATCTAAGACGAGGCTGGGAAACTTTGACGAGGCATCTGGTCTAAACGTCTAGTTTCCTATTTGAATGCTTCCTTGAGAGTATCATTATACCACCCACCATCTAAAATCCAGTGGCGACTGAACATTTGATTAACTGCTTCTGTATTTTTTGCCCAACTTATATCATTTTATACATATATTCCCGTGCATTGGCCTAATTCTTAAATGCTCAAATGCATCAATTCAACCAAGCTTTCCTCTTCTTTCATGACCTCTCTCATGACCTCCGTCCCCAATGACCTCCACCCCAGTCTGATACAGACACCTGCACATGCTGCACCCTTTCTTGGATAGGAGTCTGGGCCAGATAAGCACTTCCCCCGTGAGCATCCTTAGCTCAAACATTTAAGAAACCTTTAATTCAAAAAAGGTAAACTTCTATGTTGAAATACCAAAGGTAAGCATGATATTAGTGATAGAAAATAATGAGGTATCATTATTTATCAATTTCTGCAATAATATATTTAATTTAATTCAGCAAAGCACCTTGTCTGTTTATTAAGTCTAAAATTTATGTCCTAAGATATTTTTCAAAGAATGGTTGCGGGGAAAGAACTACAGCTTGCCTACAATCTCACCTACACATTACCCACATATTCTGTTGTATTTATCAACTTCAAGAGCATTATGACCTTTTATCAATGCATAAAATAATTTGTTTCAAATATGCTAGACTGGAGAGCTCCACAGGTAATACTTCACTCGCTGCAACTGGTTGCCTAGCACCGCGTTGCCTTCTTAGCAAAAACCAAGATGAACGCTCGAGAAGCCGCTTAAATTCACACCCACTTGCTTATAGCCCTGCGATGCACGAAACAACTTGAGCCCCGATTCTCGAGCAACCGCAAGATTATTTTCGTACCTAATACATTGTCGGGTCCTTCTCATACAACGCCCTCGATTCCTCAAGCGATTACGCAATGCAAACGCACGGTTTCTACTTGGCTGGTGAACCGAGTTGATCCCAGGCTCCTAATGCACTAGTTGCATTGTTCGTGTTCCTTTAAAAATATGGTAAGTCTCGAAATTGGCTTCTCTTTATCAGTTCGGTGGATGCTTTCCTTCTGAAGGAGGATCATTTCTAAAATGATTCAAATTTTTTGGAGTTGGTAGTTCATTATTTACTCTATCTTCAAACCACCTTGCATGTTTAAGTGACATTTCTTTGCCATTTTTTTGCCTTAGACAATGCAGGTACGCGTCCATGGTTGTGATGTTTTAAGTTCATAAGTTTCTCTGCCTGATGATTCAATCCCAATGCAATCGCTACTCGGAAAAAACCAGCATACGTAGAACAACTCTTCTGAAGTTATAACACTTTCTCTCGTGTGCGCTGTAAAATTACTTTCTGCATCGCTGAGTGGAACTTCTATGACTTTTTTCTGTCAATTATTCCAAAAAACCTAATTTAGTTGCAGGTAGTGGAAATGAAGGCAAAGTTACTTTTCTTTTCCATAATCTCTTCCTTCATCATATGTACAATGAAAATCTATCTACATCATAATTCTACTAGCGCTAATATATACATTTATAGTTACAAGCAAATCAGTAAGGCATTAGCAAGACCCTGCTGCATTTCAGAGATTGTTGGTTCTGGAAGCGGGGGATTCAAGTCACGTCCTGCACGACAAGGCATGCTAACTTTGAGGAAAATACTGATTTTCTTGTTAGTTTTAAGATTTATGTTACAAGCATCAACTTGCTGGCCGATTCGTTCAGCCATTTTACTCTACTTGAATCAGATTATCTGTCTCGGTTATGCTTGTGACGTCAACATTCTCATCGTTAATTTTCGAGTCCATAGATTCATCAGTGTCTTCTGCTATGCTGCCCTTCTTGTTGTTAGAATGCGTCTTCATGTGTTTCGACAAGTGATCGCTTCGTGTAAATCTTTTACCGCATTCGGAACAAGAGAATCTCTTTTCGCCTGTGTGCGTTCTCAGATGGCGCTGCAGTTCATCCGATCCTAGTGAAGCTCTTATTGCAAAACAGCAGTTGCAAACAAAAGGCCGCTCTCCACTGTGCCAGCGAAGGTGTGCTTTCAATGAGATGTTTTCCGTACACCTTCCCGCATCCTGGGATGTGACAGATGTGCTGTTTCGGCTTATTAGGAGAGCTCCTGCCCGATTGACAGTTGGGACATTTGCACCTGCGGCACCGGCGGGTCACGCCGACCGAAGGCGAGTTCGCCGGGCGCATCGTGCGGAGTGAGACACACTGCCAATGTTCATCATAGCTGGATGGCTGCTTGCAGATGACGTGCTGCTGGGAATCTGAGGCAACGCAGCAGCGAGTTGGGGTTGACCAGAAAGTGTCCTTGGATACCTGACTGATGACTGAGCCACGATGGCAACAACGGCTCGTGGTTCGGCGAAATGTGGCGCGGCTGGGAAGGCGTGCTCTTGACTGGACTTGCGAGGGAGCAGTTGTGCTTGACGGGGCAGTGGGGCGCAGAGACCCGCACTGTTGGCTCAAATGCGTACTGGTTGTTCTTCTTCATTTCTGGGGAGATGGACAGAACTGTGACTGGAGCCACCGGAACTTTTGAATGCGAGCTGACACATGGGAAGTCGGAGCGAAATTGAGACTCTTTGTGTGAGACTAGTGAGTGGTCATGGCAGCGTTGTAGGACTCTGGAGTGAATCGAGACATCGGTTTGCCAGGGCTGGAACAGTTTCTTTGTCTGCTCCACGTCAAACATCGATGATTGTTGCCCAATCTTTTTGCAAGTTGCAGCAAGCATTGCGAGTGGAGAGTGTGTTTTGTGCTCCTGTGGAAAGTAATTGTATTTACAATTAAATGACATGTTTAATGGTTTACCTACAAAAACAGACCTATAAATCTAATTTCATATAAGCTAAGGACAATTAATTTTAGTAATTGACAGGAAACATTAGTGGACTACGTCAACCACTAATGGGGAAGCATGAAAAACAAATCCAGTCGTGTCGAAATGAGCTAATTTTCTGTGCAAAGAAATTTCCAAGACCCATGTAAAATAAGAAAGATCTTGTTCCAAAAGGGCGAAACCAAAATTGTGAAACTTTAGTAACCCTTCGTTTGAGCACAAATTCAGTCCTTATTGCATTAGCCACCAAGAAGTGGATGCGTAGGCAAAACAACCTCACAATGCTTCTACAGGATAGTTCAAACCGAAAATATCGAACTTGATAGAGCCTATAAGATAGAACCCCTTGTTTATATTTCGTTTCAATGGGTATTTGGTGCACATCTACCTCTGTCAAAGGACATGGAGTCTTGTAATGCTTGTTTTGTGTTGCTATGTTTTGAAGTTGGCCAGTTGGCCAGCCGAATGTAGACAGACCTAGTTGTATGAACAACTGGCCTATACTGCCAGTTTAATAACATTTTATTTTATCTTGATGTCAGCGGAACAATGTGTATGCCATTTTATTTTATGGTTCGTATCTGAAAGGGAGTTTTGCCATCTATGGCCCCAAAACAAGTTATGATCATGACTAGGGACAATAAATGTTTCCAACCAGCTCCAAGTTGAGTTTCAGAACACTGTTTACGATTTGAGAAGAAGTGGGAATTCCATAGGTGCTAGCTTGGCACTATTGATCGTTGGATGTTTCTCGAAAATCAATAAAAACAAGAACTGGAAAGACTATGCCGGGATCGACCAAGTTGTCTGGTAACTGACCTTTTGATTATTAGACATCTATCAAACTCAACAGAGCAGTGTCTAGGACAATAGGAACGAAGGACCTGTGTACCTAGTTCTTCCAAGGAGAGATTACAATGCAGACTTTCTACCCTAGATGCTAAATGGTCAGGCATGTACTCGCGCCGCCTTTGCGCTCAATTAGTGGAGCCAAAGCCAAACAAAAATCGTATTTGCTTGTGAACAACAATGAGATCCTACAGTGCTTGCGTAAACACAAACTGCATCCAAACAAGGCCAAACTGGAAGACACTCGAGAAGTGGCTCTAAATTAGTAGGTCCACTGCTCCTGTTTTGGTTCAAGGTGGCTGAGAAATAGTACCAAATATCCTACAAACATGGTTATAAATGTCAGTGATGGATTTGCCCTTGTTGTGTTTTGTGACCTCCTCCTACAAGAATTGAACCGCCTCGTTTCTTTCACGGACTAGAGTCTTCAAATGCCCTCCTCCTTCCTCCCATTCTTTAACAGGAAAGGAAATGCGACAAAAAAGGCTACTTACACATGGAAGCATGAAGCTTTTGCAGCCTGGCCCGGTCGGTGGAGACATTGCTCGTCTGTTGATGTTTAATATCTTTCATAAAATAACAAGAAATGCGATGCCGAATTTCACGTACGCACTCTATAAGGCGAGAAACGCGAATGAATTCAACTTCTCTCCTCCTACTCCTTAGATCCCTCAGCTGTTTCTAGCTCTTAAAACTTCAAAGGATGCCGCGTGAATAGAGCAGACATCAGAAGGGCCGCAAACCAATCATTCATGGAGGCGGCTTCTTTTATGTCAAAGTGATGGACCGCCTCTCGCTGCGATTTGGCGCGCGTTAATAGGATTGCATTGTGTCAAAGATGAAATGGGTGGGATTTGGGCGGTCAACTAATGAATACATAGGAGGGAAAGAAATTAGTGCTCTTGATCAAAGAAAAATGCCGACAAACGACCACTGTCATTGGCTGATTTAAAATAGAGAGATCGTGTGTTGACACATTCACGATATAATAACCAAACAATACGAGTTTCTATTGTTTATATCCGATCAATCAGCCCACCACACCATTTATGATTCAAAGATGGTCATCGAAAATTCTTTTGAAGTTTGCCGCCGTTATTATAATGTGAAAAGATTTGGGATTATCAATTCAACGAGTTCACAAACAGGATTTGTGCTGTGAGACTTAAAGGGACCGGCTTTGCAGCAAGTCTCCATGCTTTTGTGTGTTCGCGGAGCGTCGGTGAATTGAATTTGTAAGACGTTGGAAACCCTGGTTGGAAACCATAAGAAATGCGAGCTGATAGCTGTGCAAACGTCTTATCCGCGGATTGAATCAAAGACGGGCCTTCGCACGACCTATTCAAAGGACGACCAGCTTGACATTTTCTCTACGTAAATACGACGCAGCTTTCGTTCAGGTTGCTCCTGAGCCTTGGCGACTATGTCAACCTCGCAGTCGAAGAGGCAGAAAGGAAATGGCCTATTTTGTCGAAATCACCACCGAGTACAGGCATAACATTGCCAAATTCTTCGTTGCCCGCGCGAATGTTTTGTTTGCAAGTGGTATTTTAGGAAGCAGGGCATTCACTACTGGTGGTGGCAGGTGGAAATATGATATCGGGAAAGGGGTAATGAAAGTGTGGGGGCCGACTGGGGGTGGAAAATGCTCAGGGTCGATCTTGACCTCATATTTTATTTTGGTAAAGTCTGTCAGAGAGGTTGGGCTTTCCGAGTTTCTAGATGGTTTGAGATTCTCAAATCATTTAGAAGTGATTTTTTTCCATAATAGCAATATTTTCCTGAAATGGCATTTTTTAACAGCATCGAAAACTACCATTTTTGAAGACTGTACCTGTTGACTATTGTGCAAGAATATTTTACGAATTAATTCTACAATGAAAGTCATCCTTGCTCTGCGTTTCGAAAAGTGTTTGCTAGTCTCTTTTTCGATACGAAGCGTTCAACACGAGCCCCTATCAACTTAATTCGTTTGCTTTCTGGCCAGCCGAACAGGAGTGAACCTTGCCCGCCCCCGCTTCTCTGCATTTAATTATGAATTCTTGTGGTCTTGATAGTATGTTCAATCTTCCCAAAAGTTCGCGGTGGACAAAACCTACCTTTGTTTTTCGAGCAGACACTCGCCTCGTTTTCGTGTCAAGAACCTGGAACAATTGAAAACTGAACGGTGAATCGATGTTTTGGGAGTGGACAGTGCTCTGCCGTGCAGACTGAATACAGTAGGGTCAGGTTTGTCTGGTTTTGCGTGTACGGGATGTTAGCAAAACTAGCCGAGCTGTGACTTGCATGTAGACCAACTACTGTTGCAAGTACTATCGAATTCTAGACTAGAATATTTGAACTGATATTCGTGAGTTTATAAACTTCAATGTCTGCGAAAAGTTTTGGGATATGCCAGGCGAGCTTGGTGTTCTATGAATTACCATCCTGACCATCACCGTCTTCAAACTACACGCATTTTTTATAAGGAATCACTTTTTAAGGAACTTACATGTAGAAGGCAAAAATATATAAAGAACTTATACTACTAAAAACGAAATCCCTAAGGAACTTTTCGTTTAGAAAATTTTTTATAACTGCCAGCATCAAGAGCTAAAAAGCCCGTTCCATTCATTTGCAGCCAATACTCGCATAGATTGTTTGCTATTTGTGTGTCAAGTGCTTTATCGAGTAGTTTCCGCATAGTCTATCTCGCCCCTCTCTCCACTAAGTGTTAAGGCTTATTGATGTGCAGTGAAAATTAAGGAACTTTTAAGGAACTTTTGGTACTAAAATCTGATGACTTGAGGTCTACAAATAAGGAACTTTTGGAACTAGGCCTTGTGGTAGGTTCCTTATAAAAAAAGCGTGTAGTCCTAAATAACATGTTTGCGTTGCTGCTTCACCAAATAGCATGTATTTTCTTCACGTATTCCCATGGCTGATGAAGGTAAATGTATGAATGATAAAGACAGCATTTGCAAAATCTGAAGTGGTGAATCGACTAGGTATTATTGTCATTTGAGGGATCGACCATCTAAATATCACTTTTTATGGAAATATTAGTCGAAACATTTGACCGCAGAGTGACCAAATTTGAATAACATTAAACACATTCAACATCTCTAAGTTACAATTTGCACAGCTTATTAGCTGGTAGCTGATCCAGGCTTGCTTGACAAACAGCTTACTGGTCACAGGCTTAGAGAGCACATGGGTGCTTAATCCGATCAATTTCCAATGCTTCTCCCCTCCTTTAGCTACAGTTTGTGCAAGCACAAGCCAAACCTTGGGGATATAGCACTTTCACTGACATGTAGTAATAAGCATGACCACAAGAAAAAAGTGAAGAGAGGGCGTATTCCTTATGAATTACTTTACAATCGTGTAACTACAATCTTTGTACTTGCTTGGAAGAAAGAAGATTCATCTCATGACTACGTTTCTTCCCTTTTCTCTTTTCATTCTCCGTTCTCACTTTGAGATAAGCTTGTCTCTGCTCGCTTTCCAGTACACAAAATATTTATCGCTCTGAGGCAAAACCTTCAATATTTGTTCATGGCTTGAATGGTAGTTTCTGGCTTTTGCTCTGGGGCAATGAATTAAGTATTTGTTCGCAGTTTGAATTGTAGTTTCTGAAGTCTGATAAGCTTGTCAAATCACTAAAGTGCGTTATTGGGCTTAATGTTTCGGGCTAATGGTCCCTCTCTATTGGATATGACTCTGTATTAGAGCGATGTCTCATGTCATTAAACTGTGTCATGCTAAATTGACATTGATAAATTTTTGCTTCCAGTTGAACGTGTAAACAGAATAAAGCCTTTCATTTTGCAGATTGAGGGTGAAGACGCGATGATATCTATGGCAAATGGGGGCTTCTAATAACCGTCCATCTTGGCTTGTCTTTTTGATTAACAGAGTGGATCGGGATCAAGCGCAAAAGTGTGATCCTGTCAAGACTCGTGATCACAGTTCAATTAGAACGCTATACCTCCTTTTATTTGATTGTCAGTTTAACGCAAATGACCATAGTTATGCGGTTCTCATTCGTTCTTCAACTGAGACCGTTTGTTCGTTGTGACGTCATTCAACTTCGAATGCTCTTCAACCGGTGACGCAGAAATTAGCCAAAAGTTTGGGGGAGAAGAGGGTTGTAAAGAAAAATACGTAATTGATATACCATATATATACCAATATATATATACCCTTTTGGCACATTCCTACTCTTTTCTAAATCACCTTGATTTTGAATGTCATAATCAACAGAGAAAACTAGGCCAAATGAAGAGTCTTGGTAACAGTTTTCATAAGGCAGGGCAGACGAATTATGGGCCTGAATCGACATTTCCTACCTAATATTTCAAGGCTTTCTAATTGAACGGTTGGGAAAACTTTCGTTATGAAAACCTACCATAATGCCCTCCCTAACCCTGGTTTGTAGAGTGGGCAAGGCCGATTTCATCTGAGAATGAACTATTGGTTGAATAGTGCAGCAAAATTACCAATGCACTCTTGCAGAAAATAAATGCAGCACAAATTTGAGGGGGACGTTTGGTACAGAGAAAAGTTCATTCAAAGTTTAACAGTTATACTTGAAGTTCATAGGGAAACATCCTGACGGTGGGAGTAGAAACTTGTTTTTAGCAAACGACTTCTGTCCATTAAAGACGATTACAAAATCGGTCCATTAAGTCATTCTTTCATGAGTTGTACTTATATGCGATCGTTCTTATGAGCTCCAGTAGGAACCCAAACGTGTATCTAATCGTCTTACTTTATGTTTCTTGGCAGCCATGTTGTTTTTGTAATAGGCCAATTTGATATTTGCTGTGGTTATAAAGCGCCGGCTAAAATGAAGTAGAGTCATGATCTATACCTGAAAAACTTTCCTAGAGCAGTTCACTTGCAGCCTTCTGAAGAGATGGTTGCTTCTTCTGTAGATAGCATTGTTTCTTCAAGCACCAGCTATTCAAATGGCCTCTTATTGAAAATGAGACAAATATTTGAATTGCAGGTGGAAGACTTTTCTGTTCCTTTGGCGGCATTTATTTAAACATTGCGTTTAGGCAGCATTGAAGTTAATGTCACATAATTGAAAATTGCAGGTTGCAGCCATTACACAATAATGGCGACAAAGACCAGTTACCAAGTAATTGTTCATCGGCTTCTCAGGGCAAACAACTGTCTGGGACAGACAGAACTTGCACTGTTCGACAACATTCATTAGTTTTTGTTATCCTTAGTCAGAGTTTTGTGCTTTCCTGTTTGTCTTGGTTATTTAGACGCAAATCACGACAAAAAGCAGATACAGTTTACAAGTTATCTAGGGCCCCACCTAAAGACAAAGTGGCTGCAGTTAACAATTTATCTAGCGCCCCACCTTTAGATAAAAGCAGATATGATTTCCAAGTTATCTAGAGCTGGATATACCATTAATAACAAAAACAGTGCACGACAAAGTATAGAAGAATGAAAATTTCAGACTGGTATTTAAAGCAACTTTCGATTTTGTTGTTAGTCCCAAAACACTTATCCACAACTCTCATGATCCACCACACTTAGTATGATTTCATGTTAAGCATGACATTGAATGATTAATTATTCGAAGCATTGCAGCCTATTTGAAGTTAAACATTTGACATTTCCATGACATGGCGCGTGTGTTTAAACTACCAGGTATACGCCTGCCTGGGTATGTATTGGAGGGCACTGGAGCCTCATGGCCGGGTTAATAGTGAAGAGCATTGGTTAATAGTGAAAATAGATGGGAAGTTGAGACGAAAGACACTGGATAAAGAAGGATGATCAAGGCTTAAAGCGAAAAAGAAAAGTATCTTGTAATTTCCTTTCTTCAGATTTTAGCTCTTGCTATTCTATCTTTCAATTACTCTTTTAACTTTTACTCAGCATTCATTAACTTCACTTTCTTAGTTGCTCACTTTACAAAATGATTTGGCAATTTGCTAAAATAATGAGTTCTATTTAAAAGTTGCTTAAAGGAAGAGGTTTTCTATTGTTCCTTTTTTGTTTCGGAATGATAGCCTCGAGCTCATTATAGGACCTTACTTGCCGCCGAGGCTAGCTTATCATGGCCAAAATTATTTTTCGTCACGATGCTTTAATTTATCAGCAGCACATTGTCCACTCGCTGCACACGTTATTAACGTTGAATTTGACCATGCTTTCCGAAGTTTTTGCTCCAATAGCGCTTGCTCTTCCGGGCTGGTGGCAAAATAAATGTAATTAAGCATTGAAAATGCAGGTGACACTCAGCACTATCTGCCTCAGGATGAATGCCATTTTTACACGTAATAGCTTTATCGATGCATCAGTCTCTTTAATTTGATAAAAGAGAAAGACAGACAGGTAGTTGAAGCAGAGCATTGTTATAACTAGACTGAGTTTTAGGGTCACTTTCCAAACTATAAATACTAGAGGCTAAAAATTATTTTAGTTGGAAACCAAACAACAATTCAGTGCAACGCCAAGGAGATCCTTCTTATGCATAAACAATGTAGTTGTTCTTCTTCTTAGCTTGTAGTCGTTCATTACACTAGAATGATTCCTAGTTTCACTTACTTTTTAAACAGGATGCAGTTGTCTACTAATAAAAATTACAATCAACTCGTTAAACCCATATCCTAATCATGGAAATTAATAGGCCTCGATTTTTTCACAAGGCTTTACATGCAACTGAGGCTAGTTCATCATGGCTCATATTTTTGTCTTTTCACAGGCTTTCGCCGAAAATGCGTCAGTTTCCATTTAATCCATTTGTCTCATTTTGACTTTTATTCAGGATGGGCCACAGTAGGCTTCATGTTGCAGTTACTTTAGTAAACACCTTTTACTTTATAAATACTTGGGTATCTTGTTTCTAATGTTAGGCTCTGTTATTCACGACATCAAAAATGATGGTACAAGAGCAAAATTGCTTCAATATTGCAAAATAATAAGTAGAACAAGGGAACATAAACAAAAGGAAAAAAGTTGTAAAAGATGGCCATAAGAGCACTCTTGAAGTCAGCGTATGCAGTTTTTGCTAAGAAATGAGGAAGAAAGACATGACTCTAACTCATTTAAAATTAGAATTTAGAAGTATTAAAAGTAAAAACATTACAAGCCATCACTTGACTCTCACATTTAGCGTTTTTGATATCTCTAGCCAACGACAATGGGGATAAAGGAGGGAGGGGGGGGCTTAATTCCAATTTCTACTTGATAAGGGGTGCTTAAAAGAGAGAGGTGTATTAATAGAGCTTTTAGGGTAAGATACTACAAGTAAAAAGTAGATTTGAAAGAGAAAGGATTATTCACCTGTACAAATAACAGAAAATTTTAAATCATATTATTACGTATCATTGCAAGATTACAACGTAAAGGGAGCTGTTTCTATTACACATCGCACACGCTCCAGGGACATAGGCCTAGCTGACCCCGGCAATCCCAGTGCTTATTGGCAAATTATATTCACTTTAATTCTACCCAATTAAATCCTAATCGCCAAGTTGCTTTGTTGATAGCTTATTGTAATCTCTATTCCCAGTTTGCCAATGAAGGATGTTTTGTTTCTGTCAATTTTTCCAAAGATTTGGTCCATCCAGCTTGATAATAGTTCCTCTGATAGTTCCTCGCCGCTTTTGAAACTAGCCGATGGGACCAAGTCTTCAAATATATAAATTGCTGTACTTACAGGGACAATACAGGTTTATCAGAGCAAAGTTAACGATGTATGGGCTAGATTTGTCAGCATAGTGAGGCCGAGAAAAGTTGCAGAATGCTTTTAAAAAACCTAATTAAGCATCTTGAATTTACAAGATCTTGATAAAACTTTGAAACTTGAATCACGCATTCATCTTGAGTACAAAGGTAGTGACAACGATGTTGTTCAAAACAAAATTCTGCGGAGTCTGCGGAGGAGCAAAAACAATATTTTTTGAGAAGTCCTGCAGTGAACATGGTCAAAAGAAAAGTTAAAAAAGTCCAGCCTAATTTCACAATTGTCCTAGTAGTTAATTCTTCCCTTTATTTAAAGATTCATTGGCTTGAAAAGGAAAAGAAAAGTTTAGAAAAGAAAAAGAACCATTCTGACTCAACTACGGTATAATGATCAACGAGGCAGATGCACTACATAAATACTTCTCTTGTTAATCACTTGCTGTTCTTGATAACACTACTTCAAGATGCCGCATCCCGCTAATTCGCCACCCACCGTCAGATGTCCCGCCTCTTCTGCAATGCCCCACCCCTTGCACCGGTTTGCCCTCCTTTCGCCTTCACAGCTACCGCATCACATTTCCCTCCGTTGCTGTGGATGCTGTTGCGGCCGTGAACAAATTTTGTTGTTATTATGGGAAATTTTTGGCAGCAGCTCTGGTCATAAGCATAGCACATGACTTGGTACAAAGGGGCAAACGGGCGCTTTCTGTGCTGCAACGGAAAAGGTCGGAGTCAGTGCATTTTATGATTTAACAATATCAAAGGCCGGGGATGTTCGTAAACAATTCCTTCACGAAGCAACCGATGCAGCGGCATCGGTCAATGGTGGCGAACAACAAGTTGACAAGGAAGCAAAATTACCGCTGCACTCTTCGCAAACAAGCTCGCATTTACATTGCCTCGATTGGCTTTGGAACGATAATCCTAATTTTCGGTGTTAAACTTTTATGTGAGCAGATCAGAGGCTCATCGGGCGCTCAGTTAACATGGAACACGAGTAAGTAGCGTTCCATCGAATCGAAGTGTTGCATAGCTCAACGTTCATTGCTTTAGTATAAATCAATTTTTTCACTTGCTGGTTATGTTACCGCATTTGAAATTGCTCAATATAAACTTCCTCAGAATTCATATTAACCCCACAATAATTATTAAACCCTGGCAAAATGTAACTTTAAATTAAGTATCCCTTCTTCCTGTTTAAAGTCTTCGAAACCCCGAAGTTATGATTGGTTCTTGTAATAATGTGCGAGATAACCCTTTTGTTCTAAAGTATGAAGCAACAAAAAAAACCAAACTAGATTTGATGGTAATCTGATATAGTTTTTTTTCTTGGATGAATTGTTTATTGACAGTTTGGTTCCTGACGAATTGTTCAAGAACAAAAGTGTTTTGTTTTGGTCTATCCAGAAGGGTAACCGCATATGCCAATGATACTTAGTTTCACTTCTTCTAGCATCACATGAATGGTGGACTTTGGAGCTGGGTTATTGTACAGTGTTCAACACTTTCAAATGTACTAGTGAAACAAAAGAAAATTAATTATTCATGTACTCCAAAAGACTTCAGAAACAGAAGTTTAATTTTCTTACAACTACTAATGGGTGTTTTATGTCTGATTCTGTCCTGTTTTGTTTTTAAAGAGGAAAACATTCTCTTTATTACATAGATTTTATTTTTTGAACAAAGAGGTGTTATAAAATGCCTGCATTTTATAAGAAGTGTTCATAACAGCACTATACACAAACCTAGAGTATGTGGTGGGGCACTTAAGCATATGACCTCAAACTACATAAAACTTCTGTTGTGTTTACCTTTTCAATGCCTTGGTTTCTTTTTGTTCATGGCATTTTAATGCTTATTATTTATTAAAAAGCTGTTTCACTAGAAACCCTTTTGATAACAACGAAACACACCAAAAAGCCATTTCAATAGGCTTCCTCCAGAAGTTTTCTGAAAGGTTTGCCTGCATTGGTTTTTGGGACTCTGTTTTGTCTAATATTATCATACAAGTTTTTATGACAGTAGCTTTTTATTATGAAAAAATGAATTGTTTTGCAAATTTATAGGTTATTTTAATTTGCCTCTGCTAGACTTTCTTAGTACAACAATGAAATATTTCCTATGACATATCATAATATTCCCCTCTGTTTAATTTAGATTCCCAGTATGTTAAATCACGCTCAATCTTGTGGCAAGCAGAAGAAAATGAGACAAAATGTCAGTCACCAAGTGAGTTTAACTCCTGTGGAACCCCAAATTTTTTAGATTTTGGAGTATAAGTTCAATTTCATCTCAGTTCAATTCACATTTATGCACTTATAAGATATTGTTTTGAAGTAGTGATGTGGCAAAGGAAGTCACATCAAGGGATGGACTTTTAGATTAATAAAAATTGAAGAGAAATGTTAACTGTCAAAGAAAGAAGGTTAATAATTGACATGCTATTCAGCTGCATCATTGAAACTAACTCAGATCACTTCAGGATTAAAATGTTTTACTGTTCACCTTTTATCTTTATAAACCTCTATGTTTCTGTATAAGGTAGTATGATGAGTGAAGTGATAAACCACAGAGCTTTAAACCCAGTATTTAAACTATGTGGGCCAAATGATCCTCCAACTACCTTGACTGCAAACACTTTCAAGTCTATACTCTACAATTCTAACTTTTATCAACTGCACATGGGAGCCATTGCAACTTGTTACTTTTTTGAATCTGTTACAAGTGAATCTGTTTTTGGGGACAACTTTCCCTACCAGTAAGGATTTGTTTTGTAAGATATGATCTGTTGCACAATTCCTTGTCTTCTTACAAACCTCATTTATGATATTTCATACCATTATAGTGCATGTTTGACACAGGGGTCACATGCAACAAACTAACCTTTCATGAGTGAGAAACATTCATCAATATCTAGCTTTATGGAAATTTAATTGTTTTTTCAATATAGTTTTGTTCCTATTCAGACAAGTATAAATTTTGCATACTGATCATGCAATTAATGTATTTTCTAAATAACTGCTCTTTTATTCTATATAATGATTTTACATTTTTCTTAAGTTTCTGCTTCAAAAGAAGCCAGCCAACTAGCTTTCATTGTATCAATGTGTCTTGTTCATTTAGCTAAGTTTAATACAAACATAAGTTTCCAGCCACATGGTAGCTAAATCCCTGATTGCATCAAATTTCCTCATGAAATATGCAAAAGTTTAGTTTCCTTCAGTCAAGCATGATGTCTAAACACAATTACTGCAGCACAGTATTGCATTTCTAGGATTATTTCATTTGCTTTCCTTACCTACTGATATGACTTGTTTGCTCTTGAAAGATAATTATATGCAGAGTCTTGGTTTTTATTTTTCATTCTTTCTATAATCTCATATTTACCCAAATATATAGGAGCTATGCTGGGGCTGCTCCTTGTCTGGAAAATTAAATTGAACACCTGACTCTAAGCATAAGTAAAGAATGTTAATTTTTTAGGTATAAAAGAGTTTCCAAGAGATCTATTTTCAGTCCAGCAACTCAAACATGGTGGTGTTCTCTTCCACATTGCTGTTGTGAGTTTTTTGGCAGCAGTTTTTTGACACATGACCTCTTTAATATTTCTCTGATGCAAACCTGTGCAATATTTATCCATGGAAGCTTTCAAAATTTGCTTATATGTCAAACTTGAAGGGACTCCTTAACTTCCAATGTTTTTTGTAAAAGTTGTCTTCTAGTTGTGCTTGCCCAGCGCATCAATTTAATTCTTTTTCATTTTTAGTCTGTGTACATGTTTATAGCACTTGCATTTGTTTGCGATGACTATTTTGTGGCATCTCTGGATAAAATATGTGAGGTATAATTTTTGTATTTTATCCTGCCTGAAAGTTTGATAATGACATGACACCTTTTAGGTAATTTTTCATTGCATAGGATCTGTATTTTATGAGAGGTTTGAATTAAATAGTGCTGCTCTTTAGTTTGTTGCTAACTTTTGTTATCTTGCTAACAAAAAAAATTCAAAGTTTAGGTGGTATGATTTTTGCTTCTCATTATATATGCCTTATTTTTTATTGAAATGCTAATCTTATGTGGTAAATGCATTTTTAATGTTTATTAATTTTATTGCAGCACCTGAATTTAAGTGAGGACATCGCAGGCGCCACTTTTATGGCAGCTGGTAGCTCTGCACCAGAATTGTTCACCTCTTTGATAGGTAGGTTAATTGCCTGCTTTGTTTGATAAAGGATAACTTTGAGGATGAATACATATTCACTGAAAAAGGTTTGAAAAGGCATGTTTATAATGACAATAATGATGACAGAAATGATCATGATGATGATGATGATGATGACAATAATGATGATGATGATGATGATGGCTATAAAGTTTTGTTGCTTGTATTTTGTGGGAGTCTACCTTTGATGATATTATTATTGGTCTGTAGTCAAGGGGAAACCTTTTTGTTTTCTCTATCATTTTGGCCCTGCCCTAAATGTAATTTGGTTCTCACACCAAAGGGCTGTTTATCGTTCATGGCGATGTTGGAACAGGGACAATTGTTGGGTCAGCAGTTTTCAACGTTCTCATTATCCTTGCCCTTGTGAGCCTTTGGGCCGGTCAGGTATGTTTGCGAATAGGCCCTTAGTCTCTTGAATGCTTTATGCTACCTTTGTGAACTTGGCTCTTTTTGAATAATTTTTAAGTCATCTAAATTCAGTTTAAATACATATAATGACATGGCATCATGAGAGATGAACTACAGCGGAAGAATTACTTTTTCGTTGCGAAAAGTGACCTTACAATTACTGCCAGTTTCCTATAGAAAACAATACCATGCTTTTTCCTAAAAAAGAATGGCAGACCCCATATCAACTTTCTTAATTGGAAATAAAGATGACCTAAATTCAGCCAGAATAGCGGTTTGTTTGTATTATTTAGCGCTGTCTTTTTATATCATATTGTATTATTTAGCCTGTCTTTTCACATTAACTTAACCAATCAACGATTCTGACTCTATGCTATGTTGCGTTTTAATTAAACCTCTTCTATCATGGTTTTGTTTTCCGATACTGCTGTTTTCTTTATTTGTCGTTTTCCATTAACAAAGGCCGAAATTTCTCTTCACCCAGGTAACAAGTCTCACCCGATGGCCTCTCTGTCGAGATAGCATTTCATATTGCGTGGCAGTTATTTCTCTGATCGTGGTAAGTGTTCAGGCATCTCAACCTGCTAAACTATTAACCATCCACCAGCTTCTGAAACTTTTCTATTTATTCTCTGTCCGTCAAGTTCGATCCTGTCAACTTCTTTTGTTTCGTGAGTTCATTTGGTGGCTTTTCCTATATCACCTTTTGTCCTCCGTGTTTTAAACTTGTACCGGAGAATAATAAACAAAGGACCAGAATGTACTTCAGTATGCTAAAACCATGGTTCCGCCGTCTCTCGCAATTGTAAACAATGACTCTTATATAGCATCAGCTTATACCTATGAAACTCTCGTAAGCATACCTTATATCATAAACGTTTTACAAAAATCTCTTTCGGTTTTGAATTTCCTGGGGAAACTAGCAAAAAGGGCATGGATAAGGCAAATATATTGTATGATAATACTATGTAACGCCCTGTGACGTTTTTATGTGTTGTTTTAGCTTTGTGAAAGTTTATCGCCGCTATTTTACGAAGGAATATTGGAACTATACGTACATTATTACAAACAAAGTTTACGATTGGGTTTCGAGTAGAATTCTCTCGTATTGTTTACATATGTGATCTGTTCCTTGTTTCTTCTGTTTAGAGTGCCACTTGATTTAAGAAGTGATCCTTCTGATCATAGTGATCCCATTTTCCTCCTCAAGTCTTGCCCCAGAAATTTTAATTGTATGGCTAATTTTAATTGTTTTATTCCAATAAATTTTGCCCAAGATTCAAGTGATCACTGCAAATTGAAGATTAGAAATCAACGTTTACGGGCTACGATCATGTCCTAATTATTTACTAGTTTTGGAAGAGCTATGTTTCCTCTTTTAACCATTTCTTCTTGATGGTCTTGGTTTCCTCTTCAACACTTTTGCTTTTTTTTACTTTCCTTTCATCGTAACATTGTTTCAATACAATTAGCAGTTAAGTCAGTGTTTGATCTGTTATATCAAGATTTTTTCAAAAAACATTTCAAAATTCATTCGTCGAGCCGGCTTTTAAGTTTTCTATGCCACCGCTTATCGTTTAACGATGATGAATATCTCTGTCTTAATGCTAACCAGAACCAATTTAGCTTTAAGCTGAAAAGGATTTTTTTGGCCAGAACCAAATGGTATTGCTGGCATAACTTCAGGGCATCTGAAGTCACATTTCGCACCAGTAGCATAAGATAGTAAAAATACTGTTTTCACCTCGGGAAACGTCTGGAAGACACCTTTGCACAAGCGCCACGGTAAACCTCAACTACGCAGACAGTTAATGAAATCTGTTTTCATTTTTGTAGGCTTTGGAGAGTTCAATTTTTAGAATTTTCCTAGTCGGAGTATTTTGGCTACTAAGTTCATCAAAGGGCATGTAGTATGCTTCAACCTCGTTTCTGTCTTGTCTCGCTTTCATGTAGCACGCCAGTGGCTTATCATATACATAAACCTTTGAACTGGAAAGAAAAGTAGTAAATGCAGTTATGAACATGTTTGCCGTTTTTTTATAAAAGAGCTGGTCACTGAAATCAATCTAATGTCCCCTCCTTATTTAACTAGATTCTAATTTTACCAATGTATATTTTTATACCCTTAACAACTTTCCATATGTAACGCATTTGGAATTTTTCTATTCTGAATAGTTTTGGCTTAACCTGGAAACTCTGATAACAAAACTTTATTTCTCCTAGGTTATGAACAATGGACAGATAACATGGTAAGTGAGTTTTAATTCTTGCGACTGTGTAATTGTTTGTAAATGTCGATTGGTATGTATGATAGGATGACTTTTGCCAGTCATGATTCACTAAATGGCTCAACAGTTGAAAGCATGAATTGGCATGAAATGAAAAACGCAAGGCGATTTGGTGCTATGCTAGTTCAGATTTTCCTTGATCTGAAATCACATAAGAAGGCACTTGTACAGGAAGAAGCTGGAGTTGAAAAACCCTTTTGCATAGCTCTGGTGCAGGAAAAAATTGCTCATAGATTTAATTGAAGGGCCTTGCTTTTTAGAGCTGCGTTTACATTGCCGAATTTTCAACCAATGTTAACGTCAACCCAGGTTCAACCCAGGTTAAAAGTTGTTGTGTAAACAAGGCTTAAGTATATAATGTTTTTTGGAAGAATCACGTGGCATTGCCAGAGTGGTTTCGGCAGCTTGCTTGCAAAGTAGCATTTAGGGTGCGAATGTGCATTATTGCCAACTTTGCCCTCATCAGGAATGTGTGCTCTTAAGCACGATACAGAAGCGTCGTGGTGTAACGAAGTAAGCTTAGGTGTCATGAAATTGTCAACCCTTTCCCTACTGGTCTAACAAGCTCAACACGTTAGGTGCCAGAACGACTGGCTGGTCATTATTGGAAGATCGCTCATGATTAACGGAAACATATTGTAGCACTATACGGGAACTGTATGATTTCTTATTTACTTATCTGCCCGCTTTTACGTAATTTTATTTGTCAATGTGTTTGTGCTAATTTTTGCTTATTAAGAAAGCATAGTCAATCATTTGACAGCTGGCATCATGTTGTTATGGATTATCAATAGAAAGATAGAAATAGCTCCATGTTTTTGTAATTGTTAAAAGCTGCTGCGATGTGGTATACAGTAAAAATCCGTTGTTTATGAATGTGTTATCCAATTTATTAAACATGCTTGTTTGTTTTTGTCTTGTTTATACCGAGCAAAATCTCGTAACATAGATTCCAATGTAGATGGGGCTGATGATTTTTTTCTGGTGTAGGGAATGTTTATGGGGCTATTATTCTAGCTCTTGATTATTGTCAGTTCTGAAGTGATACTGCAAAGTCAAAGTGAAAGGGAGATAGAATTGAGCCCAGTTTACAATATCGTAGTCCTCAGTAATCAGGAAGAGGTAAATTTCGCACCTCATACATGAATGTTTTTCCTACATATTATCGATGGAAACCATTTGCACAGCGATTAACAAAGTGTCGAAGAAGCAATATTAAAAGTAAATGGTTCATTAGTAAATGTTTACAGGTTGGAATGTAAATGGCTCAAAGAATGAACTCCGAATAAAATTATAAATTTATAGAAGGAACGGGCAATTAACCGACCAAAAACTGACTGCTGTGATATGCTGTTCTTTGACCTGTTATCAACCGCCAGATTTTCTGTTGTTTTGGGTGAAGTGCTTTCGTTTTATGTGTTATGTTTAGCCCGGGTCCTGTGTTATTGTTGATTCCCAGCACAAAGCCCGCCAGCCTTGTTTTCATTTAATTCCAACCAGCGGCAGGGTCGCGCCAACGAGGCTATAGGACCGTGATCGCGGCAAGCTATCCAGCCGGCTACGAAAACATTCTGCTCCTCCGTAGCGGTTTCTAGATTTGGATTCCCACGCTTCGTTTTATCCCACGTTTTCCTCACTGTGCACTTGAAATGGAGGCTCGACTCCCTAGAATTCCATACTAGACAACTGAATACTCACAGATGGTCTTTCACTTTGGTGAAGATTTCTTCATTTTGTATCAGTTTATCTTCACCAATATGCTCTTCTTGCAGGTACGAAAGTGTCGTCATGTTGCTTTTGTATGTGGCGTATCTTGCTACCATGAAGTAAGTGAAAACACCGTGTTTTTCTCCAAACCGGCTTATATTAAACCTGTAAATCTTTTTTCTTACATTCTGGTAAAACTTATTTTTTATAATGGGAATTTTTTGCGAAGCTTTAAAAAGCAGAGCACAAAAGTATTAGGTTGTAGAAATTTTTTTTACAAAATCCCAAATGGAGCTCTGGGGTACTGAACCTGTCGAATTTTGCGACGCTTGTCACTGTAAATGAAGCATTTGTGACGTCATCTGCACGAATACTGCCGAACGTTAGCAATGTTGTTATTGTAAACTCTCTAGAAATATTAATTTTCAAATGCATTATCAGCATTCTTATTATAAGGTGCAACTTTGGTCATGTAATTTGTATATAAGACAGACAAGGCACCCTCGTATATTTGCTTTTCTCGTTTCTCATTTCCAGCTGTTTCGCCCCAAAATAAAGTTCCACTAAATGTTAACCCCCCCCCCCCCTTAAAACGACCCTTGAACTCTGGGTTTGTATTTTGAATCCCACGTTCCTGCATTTAATCGTCTAGAGAACGTGGCGTACTGTCTAGGAATATCAGGTAAAACTGCACCATAGACCCAGTTTTTCTCGTACTCTAACAGGCTTCTCATACTATCATGAAATTAAACAATGTAACTTATGCACTCTCCGCCTTAGCAAAATTTTTCCGCTCAGCTTAGGCCAACTAGGATCACCCTTAACCTATCACATCAGGTAACGAATATCTTTGTTCATTGGAAAGGTTCAATAAGCGACTCATGAGGCTTTTCAAAGTGAGAACCAATGAAGAGGAAATGGAAGAAGGAAACCAGACTGGTAATCAGTCGGGACAAAACGGTGACGTCGACCAAGAGGCAGCCAGCTGTGAGTGTTCTACCCTGGGTACCAGACCCATGCTTTTGTCTGCAAAGACCTCTTCTACTTAGCCAGTTGGATTGAGTAGTAAAGTTTCCCTTTCGCCTGAGGATTTCTTTGCCGTGCTTTTTTTAAAGGTCGTTGTTCTTTATTTTCAAGACACATTTGCCGCCTATATATTTGATTGTATAGAGATGCATAGAGAAAGCCTTTAGCTAGTTTAAGCAATCCCCATAGATAGAATTGTTGGGGGAGGGGGGGGGGTTGTTGGGGGGTTGCTTTGCTGTGTCTGTGGGTTTGATTTGTCATGTCAATAGACATACGTTGTAGAAACTAACCTTTAGACAGCCCAGATATTCTTTTTCGTCTTGACAGATTTTATCGCAAATCGCTTGGACGATTTTACTGCAAAAACGCTCAGTTTCTTCAGATTGATGGCTTTTAGGAATTTTGTGCGTATGCAAGTAAATGATTTGATGCGCTGTCGATGTCCAGATTTCGGTAGGACAAGTCGAAGAGAGACCATGTTTGCTGCAATCTAATGATAAATGTAATACTTCCTCACACAGATCGCGTTGGAAGCCCGGAGAGTTATGAGCTTGTAGCTAAAAGGTTGGCGATTGAAGTTTTACATTGTTTATCATAGATGTACCCACAATCACAAAAAGGTTATTGAAGCAGAAGGCCACAATTTTGCTCCTTGTTGCCTCTATAAAAGCCATTTGTTATTTAGTCAGTATTATTGACTGGCAATTTTCTCAGGACCATTGTCCTGTATTATTATGACATTTACGGGTGAGGCATGTTTTAGATATGCAAATCGCTTCGTTCTGTCGTTTAGGCCCTTGGGTCTCACCCAAGTAACCACTGAAATGATGTATTCTTTGTTTTAGAGTTGCGCTGTTTATCTATTGAGTTTGCATCTATCAAAATCTCACCCAGTAGATAGATGAATAGGTCTCTCTTTTTAGAAGTTTTTCTAGAACTTTCAACCTTTAGAAAATCAAAACCAAATAGATATTACTGCCTGTTTTTATTAGCCGTCGTTTATAGATCTACTTGTTTATGTCTCTCTTCGTTTGTATTAAGAATCCGAAGGTTGACCTGGCGTGAAGTGGGTATGATGATTATGTTGAGCAGCCAGTTTCCTCCTGCCACGCGGTTCAGGGCTGCCTGTTACATGATGACACTTCGTCAGGTATGTTGTCTGTCATGTTGCTATAGGCTGCCGCTAGACCTCCGCGACTATTTTGATAGACTATTTTGATATTTCTATCAAAAATCAATAAATATATTCCTCTTATTCAAATTTTTTAAATAGAAGGTCATGACCTAAAAGTAAAAAATCTTTCTGTTTTTCATGCAATGTTTTATATGCAAAAGCTTCCTAACTTTTTACGAATAATATCATGCTGGATATTAGATTACGACAATTTTCCCCTGACGTAAGACATGCACAAGCTACATGCATACACTTCAAAGTATTACCCACGTCTGTGTCTTGGCTGGGTATGAAACTTTAGATTGCCAAGAAAATATCGACAAGCGTTTTATCTTCGCATGAAGGTTAAAATTGTGTATCGTAAAGCTGAGCATTGATCAAAGGCAAGGCCAGAACTATAGCGCCATGGCAGATGAATCGGACAGTCAAGAGACCTTTCTGAGTTCTACGCGATTCTTTTCCATCTCATTTGAAATAATTTGAATAAAGCTTCACACGAGAAGAAAGTGTTTGAGCCTGAATCTTCAACTTAGCCCGCTCTGTAACACACTATTTTTTTAAATGTTTTATTCCATTATTAAGTCGCCAGAGTTTTTGGTGCTTGCCAGTTGTTCTGTCTGTAGTTTCAAAGTTCCCAATCTATTCTTCGAAGGAAGAAGATAAAGGATTATTGGTGAGTTCCGACGAAGGGGATGACGAAGGTAAATCAAAGAGGACAAGAGAAGAGAATGAGTAAGTTTGTGCTAGTCACTTGTTTCAAGCTCTTGTTTCTAGTTCACTTCTTGTAAAGCCATTCACATCGGTGCTGGGCAGAAATTTGAAGAGTTCATCAAAGGCCCTAGATTTTAAGAAGAATATTGTTGAATACAAGCAGTTAACTAAATTAATAACTTATAAAGTGTTGGGCAAGTGTCGGCCCGGTTTCAATGGGGTGGTTGGAAAGAAACCTGAAGTTGGTTGAAATAGAACTTTAACTTCACGAAGACATTTAGGCGGAAAGAGTAGAGAATGCCTTCCACATAATCAGAGAAGAAGATGTAGAGCATGCCAGGAGAGATTTTACTATTTGAGCATGTAGTTTCTAACATCCAGAAGCCTCTAGTTTGAGCAAGGAGTACTGATGCAAGGTCCTGTTTTATGAATGACTGGGGACCATTTTTCTTTCGTTGTGTCCCCTGTATATAATCTTTAAAGTAATGATGGGTCTCATAGCTCCTGCACAGTTACAAGAAGAGATAAATAACAGGGAGCCGAATCTTAAAATGCCATTTTCAAATGGTCTAGAGATTCTATGCAGTCTTTTGATGATGTTATTGTATATTTCTTGTTAGATTAAAGTTTTATATAACTATCTTAGTTCCCTTAGTGTTTTTGTTCTAAGATTAACTTGAGCACAAGCTTATCAGACATAATTACAAAGCAAATGACATCTTTTCGAAGCCGCCATCTTATTGTTAATGCTTTTTCGAACCGAGGCCAATAGTCTCTTCATGTTGTGGAGACCTGTTTTCTACTTCCTGTGACATAAACAGCGCAGCAGCTGCTTGTCGAGAGAAATTATTTTTACTAGATGAGTTTTAATTTGATAAAGTCTTAACGAATTTGTGGGTAGAAACTGTATATGAAAAGCAGTGAAATTGCCTTGAATTTGCAGGTGAAGGTTTCTGCTATTAAGTGTGTCCTTTATCTCTGACTTGCCATTCATTTTAGTAGTAGCAGATGAATCCAGCTGTAACCAATTTATCGAAATTGGGATAAAAAAGTGAAATGGGGCAATCTAAAAGGCTTTTTTGCTCCTTAAAAGTAGGCCGACTAAAAATTCATAGCACGGCAGCAAAATGCCTTTAATTTTAAAATTTTATTTGGGTCAGCTGAATACATATTTGACGTGTGCTGTTCCGAAAATATAATTTTCTAAAAGCCGGTTAATGGACGACATCCCATTTAACAATGAAAGTAATACAAATGTAGCTTAGTAATGTAACCTTTATCGTTACAGAAACGAGAAAGGAAGTATTGATATCCAAATTGAAGGCGGCCCTTTTATGGAACAAGGTTGGTGCCAACCGTGCTTTTACCGGTTAATTTTTCTTCCGTTTTACTCAAAGAAACATTTGATGTTCTCATTATTTTGTCGCTGTAAGTCTGTATTTCGTTAGCAGTACAAATTAGATTCAGTGGATTGGATTCATTGGGTTTAAGTCAGTTACGACTCATGTAGTGTATTGTCAGACTCAATTTAACAAATCAGAGTCTTAGCCGCTTCCGATTTGCCTAACTGAAATTCAGTTATGCATATATTCAGTTGTTGAAGTTCCTTGCCAGTAGTTGGATGTTTAGGTCTTTTGCAAAAAACTATTGCCAACTAGCCTGGTGCTCTTGTAATCAAGTAAAGTTCCTGCAATCAGTTGTTCCAGAGCCTTAGCTAAACTTTCACTCACTGAAATTTTACGATAACTTTGTTTTCAAGGCTCAATTTTATGGGCTTAATTCCTTATTTTTGATATTTGTTTTCATGTTGTTGCTCAACTGTTTTGGCACATGGGAAATCGAGGAATTAAGGTTTTTACCGTTTTTCAGATCGAACTATATTCGGATTGGCATTCTGGATCTTTTCGCGACCAATAATAATTTTGCTATATTATACAATTCCAGATTGTAAAAAAGAAAAGTAAGTAGAACCTCATGCAATTTGACAATTGTTCTAATTGTTTTGCTATCAGTGGCCCTTATTAGGGAGCAGGGTGGTGGAAATGGTAGTGTTAACTTTTGATTCTGCAAGCTATCGTTTACGCTCTTTTTATAATAAACAAATGTTTTTATAATAGGTCGGGTTCAATTTAATATGATGTATCAAATTTATAAATGTAATATGAATTCATATTTAATACATTGTTTTATATTCTATATTATATTGTACGAGGAGTACGCGCCGAATAACACGAGCTCGCAAAGTCGCAATTAAAGAACGTTTTTGCCACGTTGAGTCGATGAGAAATTTTCCAACTATGTTGCAATTTCCATTTGATATTTATGCTGCATTCTGTTTGTTCTTATGTGTTGTGGTGATTTCATGGTTTGTTTTTTTGCACTTAAGGTGGGAACGATTCTACATTGCCACCTTTTTCATGTCGATTGTTTGGATTGCTGCCTTTTCGTACATAATGGTCTGGATGGTGAGTGGCTTGAGTACTTTTAGTTTTATAATAACCAAGAACTGCAAAATTATTGTGGCTGATTTAGAGAACTGTCTGAAAAAACACGGGAGATTAGCTGCATACGACATCTGTGTAGATTAATTTTTGATGAAGACTTGATTATTACCAAGACCCTATTTTGACTTTAGATAAGTTTCCAGTTTGACTTGGTTCGAGTTTGCAGTAAATGTATTTTATTTGTGCGTGTATACAGTACTATAAAAGTGTTAAAGATGTTGCCATGTTTGTGTTTTTACGAGCGCGCAAAAAATGGATCAGAGTGAAGAATTCTAAATGTGTACCTACACTTTTATCCTCCTTATTAATTGGTCTGCAATTTTGACCTTTATCTCCTCAAGACGTCTTTGTGACGAAACAATGGTCCCATTTGCCATTTGTAAACATCAAACAAGTTTATCACGTGTGGATCACACATACTGTCATCTGATTGAGTATACGGAGGTTTATCCAGTGGATAGAGCACTAATTTCATTTGATTACTCAGATTAATGTTGTTTTGCGTTATCCGCTTCTCAATTGAAAGCTAGAGAAGTTCACCCCCGGCTGAACCGCTCAGTTGCGTAACATTTGCTTTTTCGGCCTTGTTTACCAATCACTTGATGTTAGAAGGCTCTACTAAGTAAGCAGTTCTGTCTAATAACGCTCAGACACTCTATTAAAAAGTCACTGATGACCAGGAGGGCTATTTTGGGAGCACGAGGACTCGAAAACAATGCAACATGAGAAATTGTAGGGCGAAGAAAATTAAGAAGAGTGATGATATTTTGTTGCTTCACTCAAAGCTGTCATTGGCATTTTTGTTTCCCCTCGTTTGCTACGTGGAGCCACACATAAAACTATCAAGAAGATTGGTTAGAAAGGATTTGAGGTTTTAGAATTCCCTGTTCCCATTATTGAGCTTTCCCTGTTCCCATTATGTAAATGCTAGTCGAAAAGTTCTAGAGCCACTCAGTTCTAGAGATATCCTCCCCCGTCTCTTTAGTACCAGAGGAGACAACTATTTGGACAAATTGTTAGACGTTAACCTTGTTGCAATGTATTACATTGGTCCAAAGATGGACACACAAGTTTATCGTTAATCGTTATCG
Source organism: Nemopilema nomurai (assembly GCA_003864495.1). Classification (NCBI taxonomy): domain Eukaryota; kingdom Metazoa; phylum Cnidaria; class Scyphozoa; order Rhizostomeae; family Rhizostomatidae; genus Nemopilema; species Nemopilema nomurai. The sequence continues at coordinate 8,517,397 of ML133383.1, read as the reverse complement.
TAAGACTGCCTCTGATTGGTTAAGCTGGAGGAAGGCGCCAAACTGGTTGCGATATGAGAATTAACTACTTAGTTAAAAATAAACTTTTTATTAAAAAAGTTCTACTTTGAGATTTTCCCACAGAGCATTGATTGAGGGAATCCATTTTTCCTCGCAGGTGACTGTGATCGGCTTCGTGCTGGGCATCCCTGACGTCATCATGGGGATCACGTTTCTTGCTGCTGGTACAAGCATCCCAGATGCCATTGCAAGCCTCATTGTCTCAAGGCAAGGTATGCCATGGCCTAACAGACTGTGTGTTTTCGTTTCCAATCTGTGTAGAGAACGTATAGGGAATGTGAAGCACATTTTTTTAATGTAGAACTATTGTTGATATTAATAATAGCTGACGTTGATAAGCATGGGAAACATATGTTTTAACCCAAATGGTAGCTTTCTTGTCAACTGTTTCTGTAAGATGCGTTACATTATGGTCACCAAAGCGATGTTGGGATATTGTTGTTCTCTTGGATGCAAAGAAGCTGTTTGTTTCATGGCTCATTTTCTTATAAGCTCATTTACGAGCTGACTCTGTTGTCGTGGCATCTTTTATGCTTTCAAGCTGTTTCTTTCCTCCGCACCTGTCAAGCATCTAAGCTTGCAGAAGCTTTTTGATCTTTTCCTTCCCAGACCTGAGGTGCCGCTTCTTTTTTGGTAGCATTGCTAACTTTTACTTAGATGCGTCTGTACTTTGACAGGATTGGGCGATATGGCTGTCAGCAACTCCATTGGTAGCAATGTCTTTGATATTCTGATCGGCTTGGCTCTGCCTTGGTTCATCCACACTGCAATCATATCCCCTGGATCGGAGGTAACAACCAACATTTGTCCTTGGTACAGCTACATTCGTATCTCCCATTTGAAACACAGCGATGGTTCGTTTCTTTATTTAATTCGTACAGATAATCATGTCAGTGGTGGATTTGCGGGTAGGTCCTTGTCCAGCTTATCCGTCAGTCCCACTTGGAGCTGCGGCGTGTCATGTAGCGTTTAAAATCTTTGATGCAAGACACACTTCAAACTAGCGTTCACTGTTGGTTGCTGTTGCATGGGAAAATAGACACGTTTAATCGTGAGATCATTATGAGATCAAAATTATACATGCAAATCTATGATGCTCTTTCCACTTGTTTCTCACGGTCCCAGACTCTAGCAAAGGCATTTACCTGTAATTTTCTCAATATATCTTGTGCTGCTATACGCTGAAAATAACAACGAAAACAATGACAGAGGCGTTAAATTAGGAAAGCCATTCAAGAGTGCTTTCCCGATGGACCTGTTTTTGATTAATAGTTGCAATTTCCATGGAGTCCTTTACGATGGGCTTCCCTTCTTTTCTATTATGTTACAATTCTGGCCTAGGCATAGCTGCTGTCCCATTTTATCACTAGGCGTAGTCCAATGTTACGTTAAGCGCCAACTCTACGCCGCCACTTTACGTCGCTTTTCGTTCCGTTTACCATGATAATGTCGCCATCATTTACGCTGCGTTGCAATCTGAGGGGTGCTTCGCATTATTAACTTAAACCAGGCAGTGATAATTTATAATAATTGTGATAATTCATCATTTCAGGTGAGCGTCAACAGCCGTGGCTTGAAATTCTCCGTCATTCTTTTACTCGGCTCAGTCTTATTAACGGTATGTACCGCGCAAAAATACAACACCTACCTAAACCAGTTTCGTACCATACACCAGAACCTGGTACTCATTTTACAAGCAACAAATGTCGTCCCTATAGGCTAGACTTCATAATTTCTATGCGAAAAAGAGACATTTTCCGTCGCTCTTTATTCGTTACACCTCAAACCGAGGCATATCCCTGTGTTCCATATGCAATACCATTTTCTTTGTTGTTATAAAAAGCGCCTAAAGCGTCTAGGCCTAACACCGATTGCTTACAGCTCCTCGTTCGCATTTCAGGTACTGACGATACACGTGAATAAATGGAGGCTGGATAGAAAAACTGGTGTGATTTTCATACTACTATACGTTGTATTCGTGTCAATTTCTTGCCTTATAGAGTTCAATATTTTTGGATTCGTGAATCTTCCAATTTGTTCGTTCGTTTATTAAGGCACGGGGTCGAACGACCCTCCGTAGTCATTTCCAAGCATATATGGAATACATTTTAAATAGCTCTTTTTAGTTATATAATATCTTTATACTTTTAACCGGTCTTAAGTTCAAATCACGTCACAAACATTCAATGCATCCTTAAGTATGTTCACCGGCGCGTTTGAATTTCTTTTGGTTTGGCCTTTGGGAAGTAATTTCTGGTGCCTGGTCCAATTGTGTAAAAGCGAGTCAGCTGCATTAAGCCATTCTGTTCTCCCGTTTCGGTTAAGCACATTCGGCCTGAGATATTACATCCATGGCGAGATGGCTCTTAGTTATATTGGCTTAGTGATAGATGAAAAATCATGTTTTGTATATGGGATTCACCATGTAGGTTAGTTTTAAGGGAGATATGAACTGGTTCATGGCCATCCTATGAACTTCAGTGACAGGCAGAGTAGGAATGCTTAACAAGCCCCTATACTTTTTAAATTATTTTGTTCTGTGGAACATCACTCTCTCCCAATCGGAGTGTCCTTTAGAAAGCACGATAAGTTTAGTTTAGAAAAGTTTTTGAATGCCTTCGCCAACCTACTTTGCATTGAAGGGGGTTCCAGGAGACTTTTTTTATAGAGAAGTTTAAAAGAAGATCGTATTCCTCATACATTACTTGCCCTTAGTAAGTTTAACCGAAGTTCTGAGGAAAGTTTAGCACCTCTTGTGAACTCACCTTCTCGCGTGAACATAAATGTTTAGCCGAATGTTGGTTATATTTTTTCAAAGGAACTGTTTCCATCCCAATTTACCAAAAAGCAAAGAGAGCGAGACTTAAAATCTCTTTTTGTCGTCATGATGAAGAAAGTTTCACATTATTTAGACAAGCTTTTATCATTCTGAAACGTATTTACTTTGTATCAGCATCTAATTGCAAACGTTTTTTCCTGCGGTCAGATTCGGTTAAATATGGGCTAGTATTCGGAAAAAAGGCCCAACCCATCCTCAGGTTCACGTTTAAAACCGAGTACATTATGTTTGATCGGGCAGGTTTCGCTGTAGGTTAAAAGTCAAAGGTCATAATTGTAGTCTAGTATGGGTAAAGAGTAAACTCGTTTGTAGATATGGTTCGCGTCAATGTTGGGACACTAAATACTTCGTCATAAAATTTTCGCCTTAGTATTTGCTAAAATTTTAAGAATTTAGTGTCACGTAGTAACATTCATGCATAACAGGGGAGGTAATTTGGGTTCAGTGTCAAGATGTATACATAAAATGCAGGCATTAAACGTAGAAGAGAGCATGTTGCCACTACAGAACATTCGCTTGGTTTCATGTAGCAATAAGTTGGAACCGAAGAAACAAGATCTTGGTAAAGAAGTATAATCGTTAATTAAATCTTTCTAACACTTACCTCAGAAGCCTGGAATAGTCGGTGTAATTTGAAAGAGTACTCACTCATCAGCATCGTCGCATCTATGCACAGAAGATATTCTTGCATTAGCCAATGACATTGGCAAGGCGAGATACCATTGATAAAGGCTGATGAAGCTGCAGTGTTCATATGCTAATTTTGGTGGACAATTGCCTTTGTCATTGGCTTCCTCTTTCATTTATGATATATGTATGAGTCGAACCAAACTTCTACTGTACCCTTTTTTTAATAAGAAGGTACATGACTCTGGGTTATACCCTCTCCCAGAACACGTAGCCCCCTCCCTTTGTATTATACAGTGATGTACAATTGCTTCCAGTAAAAAGTAAAGCAAGACATTTCTGAGGGAGTCACTGAAATGATTTTTGATAACTTTGAAAAATATTTCAAATTCCTAATTATTGACATTTTGTAATTTTGATAACTTGATTTATGTAAAATTTGCTTTTGTTTTTTTAAGAGTAGCAATAAACATCTTCTGTAGTCAAACGTTGCAGCAGAATCCCTTTCTGTTTTTCTTTGATATGTGACAACACTTTTGGTGGTCGCAATGAAGGGTCGGTTTAAAGCTTACTGGTTGCGGAGTGCACAGCTAAGGGAATGGGGTAGGCATTGAGAAGAGCTAAGTAGACATCGGGGCCTATTTATACGGGTCAATATAAGCATTCCAGCTTTGTAACTTAAACTTTATACGCTTGATGCTCTCTTTTTCCCCGCCTCAGGATCTAACCGAGTTTTAATAGTCAAACATTTGGGGCCCTGTTTCAGGTTCTATCTGTTTTACTGAAGAGATAAATTGACTAGAGAAAGCTTAATGGGAGAGGAAGGCTACAACAAGTGAAGGTGCTAATTAGATTGTATTTCAAGCTGTTTTCAAAATGAGCCTCTACTCTCGCATTTGAGGGTTAGGGGAAGGGGGGAGGGGTTAAGCAGATGCAATATAAATTTGAAGTCCATATCCAGATCTAGGTACTGGAACTTTTCGTATCTGAAATCAACTAGAACTACGAATTCTAATTAAAGGGTTCTTTAGAGTGAGGAAAGAGTAATGGTGGACCCCCTTCCTATTAACAATATCGAATTTGATAACATAATGAAAATTTCAAAACTGTTTAACCTAATTACAGTTAGTATCAGCAATCGGATTACTGTTAATCGCTTGGTGGATTTGCCAATTATTTTCCACCAAACTGGATTCAAATCGCTCGGTATTTTAAGAGATTTGTTGATGTGAATTTTCTCATATGGCCATCTTCAAGGAAGCCGGGAATAACAAAAGAGTCTACCTATACGCCCATGGGATCCGCCATTGTGACAGGTTCGACGTTTGATTTGCCTGGCAGAAGTCTGACTAGAGGATATTGAATAGGGAAACAATGAACGATTATCACTTAAGAAATATTCCCTTTCAGATAACGGAAAACGCAACTTGACATAAGACAATGCAAATTGACAAGAGGGTCATTATTAATAACAGATGTGACACGCAACACAATAAGCATCACGAATCCCAATCGAAGCCAAAAAGCCCCGATGGAGGCAACCCTATTTATTGCTTGGATAAGATTGAGGGTGTCTGTCAGAAGGACATAAGGCGCCCCAGATTTAAGTTTTAAGCTATTGCTTATCAATCCTCGACTCACATATATATGCAAAACATCCATCTACTTTTTCAAGATATACAGACACATATAAAGTATTCAACACTATAAGGGGGAGGGGCATATCTCAAAACCATAGAAACAACAAAAGAAAAGAAAGACAACCAACAAAATTTCAAAACTTTAGGTTCTCGATTCTGTTGTTGTTAGAATTCTTATTGTAGGAAATAGAACCAAAAATTTCTCCCGACCAGGACGATGGCGGACGGTCCATTCCACGTTTTCACGGGATGATTGACTCAGTACTCTTGTTCAATAGCCGGTTGTGGCTTTGCCAATCTGTAAAAGCAGGACCAGCTTTGACTTGAAAATTCTTTATTTCGGTCCTAACACCAGCATTGAGAAGACGCACAAGGCCGAGGGGCAATTCACTCTTGCAAATAGCGAACAAGATTTCCATGAAAACAATAGGATTTTTTGATAAAACAATAGGACTTTTTGATAAAACAATAGGACTTTTTGATAAAACAATAGGATTTTTTGATAAAATAATAGGATTTTCATAAAAGGTGTGCAAGATTTTTTGGAAGTGCAAGCAAGTTTTGTGTGCGCGGTCTTTGGGTCTTCCATTCCGGTTTATAGCACGGCGCAAAGCTGTCAGCTTCTTTTTACCCCCTGGCAAGGCTGTCTGATCACGTTGGCCTTCAGTTCAATTTGGCCAGTGTTGTTGCAAATATAAAACAGTTCAAGGCTGCACGCGAAGGCAGACAAGGTCTCCTTCGATAATCGTCAGAGGCATGGTGTTCAAAAAGAAGTTTCCACTCGCGAGAAAGGCCGCTTTCGTTGTAGCATGCGTCGGTGGGATACTTCTCCTGACATCCAGCTTTCATTTCTGGCCGGATGAAAGTGCATGTGAGTACAGATGTTTATCATACTGTATATTTAAGATTCTTAGGTGTTTGTGTCTAAATGCAGCGTCAGATTTCCATGCAATACACATCCCGTTGAAGAAGCAGCGATTTTAGACCTTCTGTTCTTGGAATACCCATAATCTCAAAATCTTGAAACACGATTGGAGGTGTGGCAATTCCACCGAACAAATATTTGGATCTCGTTTTTGGGTAAACCTTCGGAAAGGGGTTTGTCAAAGGCGGGTAATTATCATGCGTAGTTATTTCAAGCCTGGAAATTGTGGTTTCAGATCGATTTTAAAGGCCGTAAATTATTGGCACATTTGAATTGCCCTGTTTAGTTTTATTCCGCGCTGGAGTTCTTCTTTAAGTTTCGTGTTGGGACTGAAAGACTATGCAGAAGGTTAGTATTAAAAACACAATATAATTTTTGATAATACTAAAGATCCAAAAAGCAATAAGTTTTTGCTGCACGAAATGAGCCACCAAATTTATTCGTTGGAACATCGGAATGGTCGACGACATGTTTTCCACCAGGGCAAATTCTCTGGGCCATTTTTGAGAGTTGTTCTTTTGGGTTGCCCCTCCCCCAACCTGCTTCAAACAAGCTGGGCAGCATCTCTCTCCAAAGGCTTATTGGCGACTGCGACTTGCCCCACCTGGATTAATCTCTAGACAATGACATTAGAATCTGGTTTAAAGTGCTTCTGCATTGTGCTGGACCGTGGTATTCATATTAATCAGGGAACAATGCCTCATTCGATAACCGACTCGATAACAGTGGACGGAGGAGCCTTCTTCGTGTCAGCAGCATCGTGTCCATTTGTCAACGGAAATCGTTTCAAACGAGTCGTTGTCACGTCATGCTTGTCGTTAGCTTCCTGTCTCTTATTGGTATTCTGGTTGAAGGCATCTTGTGTTATTACACACACTTCTTCGAGTTGTCATTTGGCCACAGAGAGAGGAAACAGTTGTGTTATGGCCAGCAAGCTCTCTTTGATGTATTTTGAATGAGTTGCTGCTTTCTAAATTGGGCGCAGGGCTGCTGAGAGGATTTGGAGGCCCTGAGGCAAGGCTGAAGTATGAGAGACACTTAACGACCCTACCAGTGACGTAAACAGTTTGGTCTTACTTTATGAGCCTTCTAGACAATTAGACCCCAGGGCAATTTGCACCCCCCCCCCCCCCTAACCCCGTCTCGGCGGCTCTGACTGGGCGTTGCAATGAAGCGAGAACACACTGTCGCAACTGTAACTCATCGCCTTTAGCACGCCATTTAAAGTGAAATGATTGTTTTTAGAGTTAAGATTTGAGTATTTCCCCTCCAACATTTTCACAAAAGACAAATGGCATGACTCAACTTTGCTGTTTTGTTCCTGTGTCGAATCGAAAGAATTGGGTTACCGCATTTGGTTCAATATTTCAAGATGTGACAAATCATAATTAAATTAATATTTCAAATAAATTTAGCCAAGTCCAAAGGGCGATTGAGAAATCGATGCCGCCCCTGTCAAAGGTAGGGATAATTAAAGGAGCACAAAAGCATTTAAGAGAGAACAGAAGTCAACTCTATGAGTAGTCGAATTTAGATTTTAGAGACTGTTCGGTGACGCACGCCAGCTCTTATGAAAAGCAATAGCCAATGCGACATTAAGCGTAAGAATGCGCCGCTTTCCGATCTAGATACCTGAATCATCAATATTTGTCCCTGTGGTCCTATCTGATAACGTCGCCAGATGACATGGAAAGATGGGCGGGGTCGAAAATAACTTTACCACGAGCTAAAGGCACATATTTCAGCACACATATTGTTAGGGATTGTGGCAAGAGCCTATAGCTCCCAATATCCGTCGCAATTTCAAATGAATGTAATCTCGTAGGTTTCTTTAAAATAGCTCGTGACCTACCATACTTTAGAGTTTTACATTGAACAACTTAACCAATAGCAGGATGTCAAATTCATTGGCTGCATTTGCTCGTCATATTATAGTTATTTCTTTCCAATTTTTTTTGTCAATTGTGGGTGGAGTGCACTTTCCCCCAAATGACGAACGATGACGAAAAATAGTGAAAATGTTAGCTTATATGCCTTAATGGTTCAGAAATAAAGTAACTCCCATATGCATTCCAGCAGGATGAAATAAGAGAACTATTATTCTCTTGTTCTTTTCTTTAAAGGCCATTATGTCGTTGTAAAATCCCTCAAAGATTAATGTCTAACTGGTGAAATTATGAATCTATTCCACAGCCATTTCGGGTGAGCGCAGTCATTCTGTGCAGAAGAGGTCGACTTCGATGCTGGGAGAGAGTTCCACAACTTCCAATTCCACGAAGAAAGCTGGTTCGAATAATTCTTTTGCTGAGTGTACCCTACCTAGTGAGTGCTGCCTTAATTCGATTTCCTACCTGAAATATGCATGCTTCACTCGACCGACATCCAAAGCTTGACTCCACACTGAACTCTGATAATTGGCCCGCACCTTTTAAGCGTCCTGAGTGAAGTTTGATAATTGGCCCGGACCTTATCAGCGCCCCGATTGAAGTTTGATCATTTGCCCGGATTTTTCTGCGTCCTGAGTGAAGTTTGATAATTGGCCCGGACCTTATTAGCGCCCCGATTGAAGTTTGATCATTTGCCCGGACTTTTTCAGCGTCCTGAGTGAAGTTTGATAATTGGCCCGGACCTTATCAGCGCCCCGATTGAAGTTTGATCATTTGCCCGGATTTTTCTGCGTCCTGAGTGAAGTTTGATAATTGGCCCGGACCTTATTAGCGCCCCGATTGAAGTTTGATCATTTGCCCGGACTTTTTCAGCGTCCTGAGTGAAGTTTGATAATTGGCCCTGACCTTATTAGCGCCCCGATTGAAGTTTGATCATTTGCCAGGACTTTTCTGCGTCCTGAGTGAAGTTTGATAATTGGCCCGGACCTTATCAGTTTTTTTGATCATTTGCCCGGACATTTTAAGCTTTCCGACTGAAGTCGTCGATGTTTAACGAGTGGGAACTTTCTTTTTTGTCCAAGAACTAATTGAAGAGGTACAACACATGTGTGACAATTAGACTTTTAGCCCACAGCCCTCATACTAGATATATTAGTGCTTTTGAAAGTCTTGACAGCTTTAGTGTTTTATCGGGCGCATCGCTAAATGCACCTGGAGTGAACCAATATGTAAGAAAAGTATCACGTTTAGGCCCCCCCCCTTTCTCCTTTAAGAACCCGACGGGAGCGTTGTTTTTGTTCAGAATTTAAGAATTACTCAAATTGATACGTACAATGCCTTTCAAAAGTGTTGGAGCACTAACGACAATTACTTGACTCGCATCAATCCACCGCCAAACGCAATAGGAGTAGCCTCCGTCACAGCTTCAGACTCGTAATCATTTTAATGAATTACGATCATTTTAATTAAGACTTTTCCTTCTTCTACGCATGATTTGCCGTTTCATTACTGTATATGTATTTGTCGATTTGCCGTCACATAACTGTTTATAATTCGTTAAGTGATTTTATTTTGATGGTGATTATGGATTTGCACTATAGTTGGAAAATGATACCCTTAAACATGCAAGCTAGCTTTATTTACAACAAAACAGCCTGTAACAGCCAATTTTGTCTGCATTCATAGGCATCCTAGAGTTTCCAGAAGACGTGTTTTCAGACTCACAGCGCAAGAAGGGAGCGGTCCTCATTCACATCCTAGTCGTATGTATATCCCTGAAATCAGTTGGAAACCACTTTTGGTTAGCTTTAAGGCAACAGTCTATAAAGGTGAAAGGACCCCAATTGGCCTATTTCTAAAAACTGCTTTCAATCTAAGGCACTGGGCTACTAAATGCCTCTTTATGAATTGTGCCCAATCGTCCCTAGATGCAATTGAAGCTTGTGCTGTTCTATATCGCCTCCTTTTCCTTGATGCCAATGAAATGCTACCACCATTTGCTGCACCCACTTGTACCATCAGTTCTTCACAATTCGGTGCTCATTGCCAAGTGAGCTCATGCAATCTCACCGTGCGTCTTTCACATGCTTTTTATGCATCTGATGCTCGTTTCACTGAAACTACCTCTCTCCGAAGGCTTCTCCAGTTTATACACCTCCTCATCCTACATCATTAGGAGAAACAGGCTTTGTACTAGGATATTTATGTTAAAAAACACATTTTTATATATAAAAAAAGTTAATCAGTTCTTTCAGTATGGCCCATAGCTTAATACGAGTCATTTAGAACGCTAAATCATGTTCAATAAACGAACTTCCTCTTCGTTGGTTCTCCGCATTGGATTGTATGTGACGTCATTATAGGCTACCCAATATCAAGTAACAACTGGGCAGAGTTTCCCATAGAGTCTATGTAACTACTCTGGGTAAAACAGTGCCTGTGAGGCCCCATGCAGGAGGTGCAAACTTTGGTGTTGTGAATTTAAACAAATAAACATTGCCAAGCTCCTGGAAAGTCTGGAACGAACTAGTGGGGGATCTTTTGCTCTTTCACCGCGACCATGCTTTTGCAGTTAATGCGGGGTAGTGACTCAGTTTGTCGGATTCTGGGTTTTAATCACAATTCTTTAAGCGCGCGGCTTCTTTAAAAGAGTGTCGTCTTGTGCAGTCTTCTAAAGTGTCTTCATATTTAGGAGAAGTTCTTGGGCCTCGTTATCCATCTTGAAAGGCTTTCTTCATACATATTATTGAATTGAAATAAAAAGACTAAATGGGCTTGTCAACGAAGAAATGTTCTGAAATAGCTCTGAAATAAAGAAGTATCTTGTTTTCTGCCAAGGGATGACAATAGTGAATCAATAATTTAGACATTCCCGGTTCTTAGTAGATGATCCTAGCTAAATTATATATTTTTAAAACTCGTTGTATTTTATTATGAAAGTTCTATTGTCATTTGGGTTTCTTAGAAATGGTTGTTATTTTTTGACACTAAGCGCATCGTTGGGAATATAATTTTACTACCTAGGACATGTTAGACTTTATTCATGCAATCCTTTCCAGGGTCACATTTTCTTGAATCTTACGCAGTATCCGAGACCTTACAAGTGACACCCTTTTTTGACAAAAATCAGAGATTGAAGATTAAAAAGGAAGTTCCCTCGCCTCAATAAAAGAAATTAATTAAAACTGTTTGTAACGTATTGTATTTCAATTTGCAGTCGATTTACATGTTCATCGCATTGGCGTTTGTTTGCGACGATTATTTCGTGGCATCCTTGGACCATATATGCGAGGTATCTGACTGAATTTCGACTCTCAATTCATTTGATTTTTCAATTTATATTCGATATATAGTTTATTATTCTTTATTTACCAATCATAGCAAGACACATGTAGGTGAATAAAACACTCACTTTTACATAATGATTTGTTAAAAACAGGTTTCATTATATTTAATGGGCGGGCGTGAACTACTTTTGATATGGTATGTTTGCGTGTACAAATGGTAGAATGAAGGCATGTGTGATTAGAGGGATTATTGTGTTTCATGCTTTGGAGTTGGGCGTAGTCGGCAGGGGTCGTCCCAGTCCATTAGGTGTGGCGCCAAGTCCATTTAGAGGCTACGTTACAGTTTGATTATATTAGGTCTTGTATCAATGCATTGCTATCTACTTCTTACTCTCTCGCATAAGCCCAAAACAGAACAGGTAGCTACGGTCTGTGTCTTCTGTTTGCAAAACAACGGCAAGTGTTTAAATCAGTGTTTAAATCATACAATGCCAGTTTCAAAATGCGTATGAAAGTAAAGGAGTATTACGTGTTTAATGACAGGGTTTTCATCTGATTTGTAGTTTCGCATCGTTTCAGTTTGTCACGTATATTGGATTTTTTGATCACGTAACTGTTTGTCACGTATATTAGATTCTTTGATCATGTGACTGTTTGTCACGTATATTGGATTATTTGATCACGTGACTGTTTGTCACGTATTTTGGATTCTTTGATGACTGTTTGCGAGCTTTGACGCGTGAATGTTTGTGACCTAAATTGTAGAATGTTTCAATAGCAATTTTTTGAGGTTCCCTGTCTTTCCTGTTTCAGAATTTGAATCTCAGTGAAGATGTCGCAGGGGCAACATTTATGGCTATCGGAGGCTCTGCCCCAGAGCTGTTCACATCCATTATTGGTAACCTTCCCTTCTGTGTAGCTAATTAGAATATGGAATCTAATTCCCTTCTGTGCAACTAATAAGACCTCTAGGGAACGTTTTCACTGGGAGTTAACCGAACAAACACCACGACAGAGCTAAAGTACCCCCCAGTCTAAAGGGCGTCAGCTCACCCTTAGTTTCTGCTGCTTATTGCTTTTTGGTTTCTAAAGTCAGGGATTAATAGAACTGGACACAACTGCTGCAGCAAAATTTATAGCTAGAGGAATTTCGCTTAGGAATGATAATGATATATTCGTTTTGCAGGTCTTTTTGTCATTGGGTATGGAGACGTTGGACCAGGAACAATTGTTGGATCTGCCGTTTTTAACATTCTGGTAGCCTTGGGTCTCGTGAGCTTTTTTGCAGGACAGGTAGCTTGACAGTAATGTTTCCGTAGTTAAGCAGAACATTTATTCCGTGTTTGTCATTATTAGAAGCAGCAGAGGGGGACTTCATCATGATGAAATGGGGGTGAAGTTTACTTGTAAATCAAGATTTTCATTGCGGACATTATCAATGCTTTAATCACCCATCGATCATCAACGTGATCAATTCAATGCGAATCAGTGTTCGAATCAAGATTTTGATCACAGCCATACTTACCACTGTTATCATCATCGATCATCATCATGATCAGTCAGACACAAATCATCGTTACTAATCAAGATTGATCATGATCATGGTTAATGAAGCTGATAATCATCATTACGATGAAGCCTACATTAATCATTAGTGTCTTTGTAATCTATATTCTAGCTTCATTATCATAACCAGTGATTATTGATTAATGATCGTGATTGCCTTCTGCTAGGTCACCCAGCTTACCCGATGGCCTTTACTACGAGACTCTCTATCGTACAGCGTGGCGATTGCCGCATTGATTGGGGTATGCACACGAATAATTCCATCTACCCGTTGCTTATCATAAATAGTGACACAGAAAGGAGCTCAGAAGCCAAGGTCTTTTCGAGCAGCTTTTGTAGAGAGGGAACGTAAAATATACCCAATTCTCATTTTAGTTTGCACTGCCTTGATAATGCCAAGTGACTGAAACCCATATTTGAGTTTTGTGGTGCATTTTGCATGTTCTCAAGTCAGGCGTTCCCAAAATCTTGAGGCTGTATGGCGCAGAGTTGCCTAAAATGCCACTTTGTATATTCGTTACATGTTAAAGTGGGTGTGTTTGTGGCACTGATAAGGGTTAAACGCGGTTGGTGGGCAAAACAAAGCTACCGTTATGTTGCCATGCAGATGCATTGAAAACGGCACTCTTTTGGTATTCAAGAAATGCGCTCGTGGGTGATCCTGCATCTTTCAGGGTCTTCTACCCAAAATCTCGGTTAAGAGTAGTTGGAGACCGTGAGATTTTTGTGATTCTGCGACCCCCGTTCTTTTTCCGAGTCTCCTTGGTGGTTGCAACCCCCTGGCCTCCACAAACAATATTGGATTGTTAGGTGAAAGCTGAAAATATATGAAAATTCATTACTTTTGGTTGTATGATTACTGTATTTTTCATTGTTTCAGGGGCGAGGGAATTTCGCAGCGTAAATGCGTAAATTAGAGCAAAGTCTTTTGTCAAAAATATAGATGGAACTCCAACTCTTTAATCCTACAGAGCTTTGATACATGGGTGAAAACGCCCACTAAAACGCATGGAAAAGCTGCTTTTGTATTTTGTGGTCTTAAAACTTGGATAACAGTAAAATTATTTTGTATCCAAACATTCTTTCTTTTGTAGGCTATGTATGATGGAGTCATTACTTGGTGAGCGTCCAAATTCTAATCTTTATTCAAAAATGGTATTCATTATAATTCTGGCTAAAACATTACTGTCTTGAAATTAAAAATTTCAAGATTTACGCCTTGTCACGCGATTTTCAAGATTTTGCATTACTCTACAATCTGTTTTGCTTTTTACGAAGAACTAAAAATCAATCCCACACGATTTCCTTAGCCCTATAAATAACTATTTCTTGAGAAATGAGTAATTTCCTATCGATAGTTCTTAATCAAATTTTGTTTGCGTGTATGTGTCAAGCCTTTAAATTAATGAAATAGAACAATGCCGCATTTCGAAACATTGTTTATCTCAAACGCAACACTCATTTACAAAATTGTGAAAAAGTGCCAGAGGATTGTGAGAATTAATGGCATATCCAATGACAGTTGCACAGTAACTTTTAAGGTCAGGTTTGTAAATATTACAAATAACTTTGTTGCAATGAATTACCACACCCTTGCTTGCCCTTTGAATACCACAAAATATTGTGGCAAATTTTACCAAAGCAAACAGTAGCGGACAGTCTATTTTAGCTAGCAGTAAATGTTTACAAAAGAAGGCGGTGAACTGAAAACTTTTAAATGCAATTATTGCGGTATGGTGGAGTAGTATGTTTTGCCTCCTGTGTTTTCCATTTGCATTACAAAGAAGTTAATTTGATCTTATTTAGCAAACAGATTGACCTTATTAACCAATATTTCGAATTATAACGAAATTGAAAGTAATAAGGTGCCCAAAGAATGATATCACTCTTTTGTTGTTTTTCTTGATAACTGTGGGAAGCTATGAGAAAAACCAATTTATATTCGTTTTGTGTATTCCCTACGCCATTGGTTTCTTTGGTCTGCCTAGGACAAAATTAAAGTGGTACATTTCTAATCCAACAAAAGCCACCAACTGTGACGAATTGAAATATATTTATCGATTGTTCGTTTTCAGGTACGAGAGCTTGATCATGTTACTGCTGTATGCCGGGTACATAACATTGATGCAGTAAGTATTCATGTTGAATGCCATACAATTTTACAGATTCCAATTTGCCATAGGTAATTGGGTATTGAACATGCCAAGCAGTAACTAGTATTGACTGCAAAATTAGAAATTAGTTTTGGTTGCAGTTCAGTATTTTATAAAGCAACCAGCTCTTACGTTGCCCTCTTTCGCCTGTTGGCCTCGTTCACCTGTTGACCTCTTTCGCCTGTTGACCTCGTTCACGTGTTGGCCTCATTCACGTGTTGGCCTCGTTCACTATGCTCTCCCCCTTGCCTTCTGCCACTGGTAACCAAGTCTTACGTCTACTCTTAAGCTTCAATACAGCAATTGTCCAGAGAGTCCAACCAGAGTCGGTTGTGGTAAAAAGCGAAGAAAAGGACCCTTTAGCCAACGGTTCCGTTGTTTATGGGGCAACGATTCTTGACAACGGTACTGTGCCAGGTAATCCTTGCCGTTTTCATGTCCTTCATCATTTTGTGTTAGCGAAAAGTGCGCCATCCTTTTTTATGAGCCTTGCAACTCATTTAGACCCCCAAGCACTCCGAGGTATTAAAACCATTCCACGTGACTTCATTTCTTTTTTAAAAACATTGAGCATGAAGTGCCTTGTGATTTACCATCATAGTTTACCTTGATAAACAGGCCAGCTCAAGAGTGGAACAACACTATGGTACCACTTTTCTTTATCAGATAACCCTTTTAAATGGACTGGTGACATGAATTCTTGATCCCTTCATTTTTTACAATTTCAGTTTTGAAAATAATTATTAGAGCACATGAAAAATATGTGACGTCACAATTCCCTTAGTCTACCATTTTTTCAAACTTATTATTGATTCTAATTCTTAATATGACAGCTGCTGCTTTCATTTCTATCAAACTGATAAATCATTGGACGGACTTTGATTCTTCATTTCTTGCAGCTTATTGTGGCAGCCCTGACAGTTACCAGCTGGTCACAAAAAAGTACGTCTGTTTACATTTTCTGATGCATTACATACCAAAGGAAACGAGTTATTTGCATCCTCGTTTCGTTGATGTGTTGCAAATGCTTCACGAAGCAGTTTTTAAACTCTTCAAGGGAACCAGCGCTATGTTTCCTCAGCGAGGTTCATTGGTTGCAGAGTTTGTTAAATTGTCAGTAGCTGCTGTGAAATTAATTCCTTTTCGCTGTTCGTCTAGGCCCTTACGTAGACGTTTATGTTCAGATTGCACTTTCTCTTGCAAATTTTAAAAAGCCCTCTTAATCAATATCAATGCTCTGATGCTCTTTTGATGTTAAGAATCTGACGCACTGGCGTTATATCTGATGGCCCATATGCGATGATCTATGAAGTCCTTTTTGGAAGTTCGGTTTTAGGACCGTAAAATGTTCTGTTTCACCATTAAGCCAATGCGTGTCATGTTTTCTGTCATTGATGATGCATTTTAAGAGTAACACCTACACGAGACGTATCAACAGAAAATGCCACAGACTGGCTAGTTTCCGTCGCTAAAAGCACCTATGACGTCATCTTAATTCCCGTTGTCAGGATTCGTAAGCTGACTTGGAAAGACGTTGGCATGATGGTCATGTTGAGTGACAGGTTTCAGCCATCCACGAGATTCCGCGCTGCTTGCTACATGGTCACAATGAAGCAGGTATCTTCGAGTTTGAGCACTTTCGATCTTTGAATTGGTGGGTGTATTTTGGTTGTAGCCAGGGCTTTGGTGATTCTTTTCAAAATAGAAGAAAATGATAAAATTTTTAAAGAATGTTCACCCTTTTTTTTAATTCCATTTTACAAGCCAGGTCGCCTTTGAGACCTCCATCTTCATTTTAATTGGGTTGTTTCTCACGTTGCTGTTGTTGTTGTTGCAGCAGGATGACGATATCGAGGTTGGAGTTGACAGTGATAACAACCAGAACGAGGCTGAGCAGACTATCAGCAGAAATTCATTCAAGCAGTGTGTGCTCCTTATCTTTTTTCTTTTTTATATTATTTACGAATACTGCACCATTTCTTAATATAAATCTTATTACACTCTCAAATACAAAGATATTGATTGCTGAGTCTCCTAACGGAACACAAAAACCCCACCAATGTATTAACCCAGTCAATCCAATGTATCTGGGCCCACACAAATTTCGATTTCTCTGTTTCCAAACGGGTCTTCTTAACATATTTCAGGTAACTTTCGGTCTGCAAATTCTGTTTCAGGTATTGCATTGATTAACAAACCTCTGTGTTTGGTATCAGCTTAAACAAGTTTCCAAGAACTCTGTTGCTTAAAACATGTTTCTACCAATAGTTTAGTTCAATCGTGTTTCCACAAACATTCTGTTTGTACAATGTTTTTGCAAGTAGTGCTACTTGAATATTTTTCCTCACCTCCTCAGCTAACCTTGATGAATTTGTTGTAGTGCCAGTGGTCATCTAGATATCAAAATCGAAGCGGGACCATTTTACCCACAAGGTATGAAAGAGAATTTTTAAATTTAATTTTTCAGTTTGATTTTGCCGCCCGTAAAATTCTTGAAACAATGATCCAAAGTATTTCACTGTTTGTCTTTTCAAGTAATTCATTGACAGATAGTTGCTCTTTTTGTTTCATTTGTTGTGTTTGAATTGAATTCCAGTTTGTTGAGTTATAAAACATTTTAGATAGATCATGTTTTGGCATGGCATTCTGGATTGTATCAAGACCAATAGCTTTGATATTTCATTGCACGATTCCGGACTGCAAGACTGAAAAGTAAGCCTAACAACTTCTCCCTGTGAATTATTATAACGATATTTCAAGTTACTGTTTAATATAAAGATTTCTGAATATTAAAGATTAGTTAATTGCACCTTACAAGTGAAGCACCAGTGATTTTAAGAAAACAAGGGCGAAGACGCCTAGAGGCTTTTTTGCGTGGCCCAATTGAATGCCTGAGTTTCACAGAAGAAATATATATTTGTTACGTCTATATTGACTGGATCTTTATCCGCCATCGGTTTTACCAGTCGTAAGTATGTCCACGTATTTAACGGTGGCTGTACAAAGAGTTGTTTTTGTAACAGAAACAAAAGATCATAAGCCTTCTTCAATATTCTCTATTGTCATTCAGTATCCCAGTAGCAAGGTTTTTTTTAGAATTTTCCTGTGAAAGATTTGAAGATAGGGCTTTCGACTTAGGCTGATTTTACTGTATTCATTTCCAGATGGGCACGGTGGTACATGGTGACATTTATAATGTCGATAATTTGGATTGGAGTCTTATCCTACATCATGGTTTGGATGGTAATAATTTTTTCAGTGCTAATTTGCAGGAACGTATAGGAACCAAAGGAAGCAACCCCTTTTTCTGTGAAAGGGGAAGCGGGACCTAATGAAGGGCTATGCAATCATTATAGTACCATGTTAGAAGGAGTCGATGCCAAAGAGGTGGCACTCTTATAAAGGCTGCAGGAGAAGGGCGCCCAACATCTGCTCGTGTTTCCCGAATTTCCTATACCAACGTAACTCGTTTTTTCCATTGACGGTCTAAGGAATTCACATGCCCGGCAAGGGTTTGGTATGGAAAGGCACCTTATTCGACGTTATTTAAAAAACATCTTTTCCAGGTCGTCATCATTGGATACACGCTAAGAATCCCTGACGTCATCATGGGAATAACGTTTTTGGCCGCTGGTTCTAGTGTCCCTGATGCCTTAGCAAGCCTCATCGTAGCAAGACAAGGTACTTTAGAACGACCAAACGGAAGCTTATGTTTCCTTACTGTGGTATTGAAGTCTCTATATGGGTAAATATGCGGATACAATCTTCAAGGCAATAGCCTAAGCGTCAAATACGATATCTTTTAAGGCAGTAAAACCTAGGCGTCCTTCAGTGCCAAGTACTTTTCCAGCATCACTTTTTGTTCGTTTATCCGCCATCATCAATGTCTTGGTTTGATTCGTTAATGACCACATGTCGTTTTGAATTCAAGGTCAAGGTGACATGGCTACTGCAAATTCAATTGGAAGCAATGTTTTCGACATCCTCATTGGTCTGGCGCTGCCATGGTTTTTTCAAACTGCTCTGCTGCATCCAGGCTCACAGGTACTCATCTATGCTTTGTATTAAGTAGTCTATTATCACGGAGGGAAGCAGTGGACCACTGGTTAGCACCTTATCAGCTATCCTCCTACTGCCTCTTCTCACCAATAACGGTCGCTGTTTATCCATCAAATGCTGTAATTTATGCTGAAGTTGGTGCGTTGAGATAGGTCAATAGCCTCAAATTTCAAATCAAATTTTGCGTGTAGAGAGAAACTGGTTTTATGAGGTCTTGCTAAGAATGTAATGTTCACGAAGACCTCTTTCTAATAATTGAATTATTTCGACTCCTGTTACTTGTCTCATTCTCACTTCCTTTCGCGAAGTTATCTGCAAAAGTCCGTCAGACCCGTTGACTCAATAAATCCTTCTCGAACTTGACTCACTGCTATCCAAGGCTGAGACCCATGGTTGAAAGGGAAACTCAATTAATTTCATACATGATCATCCCTTTTCCCAGCATAATGACGCCCAGGGAAGCATTTGCATCACTCTAGACCCCGTCCATCCCATCCCTGAAGCGATTTCTTGGTACTAGAAAGTGACCAATTAGCGTCACGTGTTGTGCTGCTGCTCTAAACCTTCAACGCTATGTTTGTAACAAGTGAGCTGGAGATAGTTGTATTAACGAAGGTGTAGATTCAGATGTTGGATGTAACAGGTAATCCAGAATGATGGATCTGGAAGCCATTATAGGTTTGTGCTGGTTTACGTCAAGCTACTCCCTATTCGAGTAAATGTTCTTTCATTGTTTCATACCATTTCACCAGGTCACAGTGAACAGTCGTGGGCTCATATACTCGGTCGTTCTTCTCTTCACCACTGTCTTCATCACGGTGAGTCGAATTAAGGAGAATCATTCAGTCATTTGATTCGTCCATTCAAATTAGAGTAACAAGGTCATTCCAGTTGTGTAGTCTTGAAAGTTTATCGATTAAGACATTGAAAGGAAATTGCTTTGCCGGACAAAACGCATAACAATGTGCTTAATGCTAATATTTTTTAGCCAGTGGCATGTAAACATATTGAGTGATTGGAATGTTGAATTTGAAGGTGGAAATTACAACGAGACATCTGTTCTCATAGTATCACTGTGTTCGGCTTTTTAACCAAACAAAATTGATAATAATCATTTTAAATTTCTTTACCGGCCACAAGTAACGTTAAAGACAAAAAGCCATAGGTATTACTAATTTTGCAAAGCAAGAGTTTCTCCTTGTTGCTCTTTAAAACTTAGGGTTGGGTATTGCAAAATTCTAAAAGTATATTTATGACGTCTTCACTTCATAATTTGTGACGTATACAGAAGAACAAAATGTTTATGTGTGTACGTTTCACGGTTAAACGAGATGATTTTTTGTGTTTCAGATAATATCCATCCATTTCAATAAATGGAAGCTTGACAAGAATACTGGCATTGTTTTCTTTATCACCTACCTGATATTTATCGTAATTTCAAGCCTTATCGAATTTAACGTTTTTGGATTTGTTAATCTACCGACCTGCGCAATGTAGAATAGTTTTATGAAATTTCAAATGGAAATTAACGGTAAAAATTAACTGACGCAGTAAATGCCTAAGCCATTAGCATTTCTTAACTTTACGACAAAATTTATTTAAATGATACAAGGACGATTCAAGATAATACGGCTTATATTGATGTTTTTATAAAGGCTTAATCCAGTTTAATTTTGTTCCCTAATGCTTTGTACATACTTTTTAGCAGTTGTTAGATAGTTAGAAGGCGGCAAGGGTAGAAATTTGATGCAGTTATACTTTCAGTACTTTTAACCGTCTAGCTCTTGGTGCTTTTTACAGAACTCTCGCTATACAATGCCAGAAGCGAATCATAATTGAGTATATTGTTATTCATATTTATATTTAGATAACTTTAATCCTTTCTTCGATAAAGAGATTGTCTCAAGAGTTATATCATCTCGTTTTATATACTCTTACAGAATTGGAAACACTTACAAGTTATTAATGTTTATTTAGACTAGTTGTGTTTATATACAATAATTTTACTCACTGTCTCACCGCACTTCATTACATTTTTGCACGCCGACGCATCGTCAACCTTCACAACTTTCCATTCCAGAGTGTCTCTCACACACCGCCACGAACATCCACCCCAACCACCCCAACCACCCCCTCCCCCCTCTGATTTCAGGTAGCCCTATGTACAGTAATCGAGATTAATTTCTTTTCATAGCAGAATTTCATGCATTTATCTTGCATTTTGGTATAATGGTTATGCGCTCTTTCTCACGTTTTGTATTCCATCCATTTTGTATTCAGGTTTTATTCATTTCAAGAATAGGTTGTATTCGTTTATAATACTTAGAGTATTTATATCTTCAGCTCCAAGACTCAAATCTCATTGGAAGTCACTCGAGAATTGGTAGCCTAAGATCTAGTTTAAGAAAGATTTAATCCACTTTTGTCCAGTAATTCTTTCTTATC
This sequence comes from Nemopilema nomurai, assembly GCA_003864495.1. NCBI lineage: Eukaryota > Metazoa > Cnidaria > Scyphozoa > Rhizostomeae > Rhizostomatidae > Nemopilema > Nemopilema nomurai. Next base: position 8,495,910 of record ML133383.1, on the reverse strand, counting down.
GTTTTGTTGAACTTCCACATGACCTTTGCCCTGTAACTGTCGCCCTATGACTGTCGTCATTTGTTTCCGGGCTTCTTAAAAGATTTTTTACCTTAGCGAAATCTGTAATTCATCAGCAGGTTGAGTCGGCTTTGTAAACATGCTGTCGAACAATGTTGAATAATGCCGAAAAGCAAGTATTGTTTTGTCCTACCATATTATTACAAATGAATATTACATTATGTACTTGGCAATATATCTCAATATGAATTTCGAAATAGTGCAGTGTTTCTTTCATGTTTCAGTCTCATAATGCTTGTTCGATAGTAAGTAATGAAAATAATTATGAAGGCGTGAGCATGCTCACAAAGCAGTAGCTTTTTGCTTTCTTATACACTACCGTTCAAAAAGTCTTTGGACAATTCGAAGTTTCGAAAGACGCTTATGATAAAAGCTTTAAAAACATGCATTTGATCCTTTCTTATTATGTACGACAACCGGCTATTTGAAATCATAAGACATTGTTCATGTTTCGAAGTATTTCAATTTTGCCACATTATTCGAAAAAGATTAACCGTAAAAATTTTCCAGGCCAGAAACATGAACATGGAGGTTATTAAGCGTGGTGAAATATGCGAGAAGCGTCTGGAAATTATCTTTTATAAAAATAATGGTAAAAGCTACCAAGAAACTGCATCAATTGTGGGCTGCTCAAATAATGAAGCTTTTCCTGTATGCAAAAAGTTCTTTAAATTTAGAACTGCGAAAGATTTGACAAGGGTTGACAGACTGAAGAAGTTGCAGACGCCAATACATGAAAGGTCTTTATTGAGACATTTAATAGACGCCAGCATAAACAATAGGTTAGAAAACTTTTGTGTAAGAATTAATGGGACTAGTTGTTTGGTATGATAAACAAAGAAGTTTGCACAGTGCCGTTATACTTGGCGGGTTGAACATAAAAAGGATGTAATATAGGTTTCTAACACACGAGAAGTTAATATGTTAAATTGAAATGGTGTTGAGTATTAAGCACTCATAAGTGACAGAGTTAACTTTACAGCTGGCCTAGGCTTTTGATTAGCATGATATAAATCTATTTGATTTCCTTCATGTATTTTAGTTTTGCATTTATTGTACATATTCCTTTGCCCCTTGAAGTCGTTAGCTTTTTCAAGCTAGTTTGTTACCATGCCTAGATCAAACTGTACTGAGCACGGAATGAAATAATCTCAAAATGCTTCAAAGTGTAAAGATATCAATACTCGCTCCTTTTCTAACTGTTTTCACATCCTCTGCGATACAACCTATTGTTGAACAGACTTCAACAAAGACCAAAGCATCCATGTTTTTTTTATAAGGCAGTACAGTAAAACTCTGGATCTGCCCATGTGGGCCTGCAAATTTGACAGTCAAATCAGCTGACGTCAACAATACTCGAATTACCACAACGAGGCTTCACCAGCTGCATACAGAAGTGGCCTAGAAGATACCATTTTGATTCTTTCGAGCCCATCAAACAAAATGGTCGATAGCGCTGAAAGTAGATTGCCTTCCGTCATGAATATTCGAGATCTGAAGCCAGGCTCCAAGAATTTGCATCTGGTATTTGTTGTCCTTGATATTGGTATGCCTTTTTGTGTTGTTGGCTTCTTATTTACGTTGGTGTACGCGCAGCAGGTCTCTTGTTGGTGCTTTTCATTTAATTAAATGTTTTTTACGCAACTGATATACATCAACGAATAATGAATAAATAAATATTCTCTATGACCCTGATGCTTGAAATTTTGTGAATGCATTTTCAACCATTGCAATATGCAGAGTTCTTCAAAGTTTCTAGCTACTAATTTGGTTTGAAGCCCTTTTTTAAAGAGCAGTTGACAAATCGGTATTCATCTGCAAGTCAATATTTTAAAGAAGATGAATAAAATGATGAAATTGGTGAAGTTTTGCAGTTAGTCCTATTCTATCCACCAGCAACATGGAATTAGAAACTTCTTCTGTTTAAGCCAAAGTTGAGATTAAAAGATAAGTTTTAACTGCACCCCAGTTGAGAGTCTCATTTCTCAACAATTCTGCCAATCACTGTACAGCGTCTTAGTACACATGTCCAGTTTTTGCATCTGTTATGAAATTTCAATGGTGGTTGTACCTTCACATATGGTTTCTACTGTAGAAGCTCCAAATTGGTGCCATGAAGACCAGGTTAAAAAGTCCAAGAAAACTACAAGACATTAGGAAATTAAGATCGATAGCTCATTGCAACTCAACTGGTCATATTTATTTGAATTTTTAAATGCAGTACAAGATTGTCAAAAGCTAAATGTTTTTTGCATTTAAAAGCTATGTCAAAAGCTATGTTAAAGCTAAGACCTGAACATTGCGAAATTTGATATTGATTAATTGCTTGCTTAGGCTATTTGACTGTTTTGTAGCCGACTGAATGAAGTACCCACCCACTGCCTTGCCATTACATACCTGTTATTTTGTAAAAGGAGTTCACTGATAATTTTTAATCATCTCAACATCCAGGTAAACCTACAAAAACAAAAGATGGACACGAAGTCCGTTCTTGTAAAGTGGCAGACAGAACAGGTTCAATAAATGCATCAATTTGGGATGATTTTGGTGTACATCTACAGGCTGGAGATATAATTAGATTTTGCAAAGGGTAATTGATAATTATTTTACTATAAACATGTGTTTTGAAGATTGTGTAGAAATCCAATACATTATTGCATTGTAATTATTCTGTTTATTTATGCACATTTTGATTATTTTTGAGAAAATGACAAAGTGATAGTAGTTTTCATTTTTAACTGACTCTGGAAATTGGTTCCATGTTTAGTGTAAAACTGTACTAAGCAGCTCTTATTTTAATCTGCTTGGTAAGATATTTCACTTTTGTTTCAAAAAGGAGGCTGAGTTACTATCCCTTGTTTTCCTTGAAATTGTAATAAGAGCCCTTGTTTTCAAAGCACTATTTTTAGTTGCATTGAAACATTTCCTTTTCATTTTTCGAAGGTATGCACAGATGTGGAAGAACCAGTTAACAATTTACACAGGAAGAGCTGGATATCTTGAAAAGATTGGGGAGTATGTACTAGTTTCTTTCTTGTTAGCACTTAATGATAATGGTTCAATGGTTAAAGGATATGGTTGGTGTCCCAAGTAAGATTTTTGAATACAGCAAAAGGTTTCTTTTGCAAGAAAAATAATCTTTCAATGTCTCCTGCTTTATTGTTGAGTCAAGAATTGATGTCAGATATGAACCTCTCCTAAAAGGTCTCTGTCTTATTCTACAAGAACTTTAGAACACATTAATGTTTTAACAAATGTCTTTCAAACATTGGAAATAATTTCAATTCTAAATTCTTAGAGTTGAAGTAATATTGCTGTTGTAGTTTCATTTCTACAAATTTCATTCATTTCTTTTCTACAAATTGTAATACAAAGGACTT